>JANLJB010001934.1:0-49764 GCA_026212285.1 Bursera cuneata | reverse complement strand
TATTAAAAAAAAAAAAAAAAAAAAGCTAGGCAAGTACGAGGAGGATTATATATATATATATGTTGGCAAGCAGTAGAAGACACAAGTTCGGTTGCAACCTCACTTGTTTGGCTTTCTTGACTAATTAATTAACTAGAATGATTAGGGTTTTAGAGATAAAAATTAATTGTTTTTTATTTTTTTTTTTAAAAGCATGGTTGGGTAAGTTTATGATAAAACCCAAACCAATTCATAAAAGAACAACCATCTCCGTTTTAGGTATTATGCTAAAGCATCAAAGTCTCCTCATAGTCTAACCCTCCTTATATTTTTGGTGATTATGAGAATTATGGNATTATAAATGGAGATGAAATTAACTATGGATCCTTGGGACATCATATTTTAGGAGCCCAGACTATGTGATTGAATAAATCCTCCTTTATTGTTTGCAGGTCGATGACTGCTTCCTCTTCTTCAAACTTTGATTCGTATTTTTCATAGCGATTAATGATAGAACAAGATCCATTTTGCATCATATCTAATGGATTCCTTGGTTCGGGCCAAAGAAGCAATGTCATTTGATCATTATCAAACTGATTGTAATCTTTTTCTATTGGTGAGCGCCTTCTACTTCTAATAGGCCATGAATTAGATCAGAATCATTATCAATGAATCCAGAAGAAGTGATCTCCTTTTTTTTATTTAATCCAGGTAGAGACCAAAGGTCTTGAACAACTGATCCGACATAATGACTCAAAGGATAAAGAAGTATCATTAATTTCTCTTTATATCAACTCAATTAGAAAAAAAAAACTTCTAAAATTCAGGAGAATATAGATCAAGAAAAAATCTTAATTCAATATACAAAAATTAGATTCACATATTTCCCTTACGTTATGCCATATCACCGAACCAATTCTCCTTTTGAATAGTATATATGAGAACTAAACCTAGGCAAAAATTCATTGGGCTATGTTCATTGCTTCAAATTACGAAGTGTATGCTGGTAATTGGATGTCTTTAACTACAAATGTTTACCTAGATGAATATCAACTCAAATCTTTTTTACTCTTTCTATTTCATATATATAATTTGCCACTAGAATTTCGCCCAAAATATTTGTAATTAATTAAATCTTGAACCAAAATCTTACTGTGACCTTCCTAAATTACGTTGATACCTGATATAGATAGGTAGCTAGATATATTAATATTCTCTTGGTTGATAATAAGATCATAAATTTGCCTTGAAGAAAACCTAGCATATCCTCTATCATCTTTACCCTTAACCATCTAAAGAATATATAAGTACCTTCTGAACCAAATTAGCTCGACAAATTGTAAGTTATTATATAATTATTAATAGAGGAAACCAACACCAGAGACAATCTAATCTAATTGAGAAGATACCTTTAAGAAGGATATATATGGCTATTGACTTCTTCACCAACTGAAGAAACAGAAATATAGAGATGTAGAGAGTAGTTTGTCTCTAGAAAATTTTAAAGAGAAAAACCAGGGAAATCAGTTAGAGCTGTATATACAGATGGCAGACAAAGTAACTTTAATTTAACTTCTTTCCCTGAAACTCCCGTGCAACTAAGAAAGAAAAAAGAAAATTCAATCTTATGCAACTAAGAAAAAGAAGACTCATCATCTTTAATAACAATAAAGATGATATTGAAATGTAATTTAATGGACATAAATTCCTTATCTCCATTTATAGTTGCAAAATATTAATTTTGTTTAACAACTGTAGAGCCTTTTTTTCCCAACCAATTAAATGGTACTTTTAAGCTTGAAATTCATGAAACCATTGGCAAAACAACTAGAAAAAGTCAATCTAAACTGTGTATCAAATTTTGCCAATCTAATTAAACTCAGAGAAAAGGTATATACAATTAATTAAAGCAGAAGAAAATTCAAGAATGGCTAATTTCTTAAAAAATTTTGATGCGTAATACTCTTCCTGAAAATTAATGTACGGTTGAATCTAAACTTGGCTTACTTCACTATCATCTTCTTCCGGCGCCGGTAAATTAAGATCTAACAAGTTATCACCAGATTTAGCTGAATTATTCCTAGCAACACCTAAGTATGAAAAATGAACTTTCTTGTGGCCTCCAAGCGCCTGACCAGACTCAAACACTTTATCACAAAATTGGCACTTAAACATTCTTTTACGCCAAAGTGCTGCAACATCATCATCTCTAGTACTATTACCTTCTTCAATTCCCTTGAAGTGAATCTTGATCTTCTTGTGACTTGCTTTATGTCCCCCTAGTGCTTGATAAGATCCAAACCTTTTCTTGCACGTCTTGCAATTATATTTATTCTTACTAAACGCATGATCACGACGAAACGACTCGTCCTCGTCCTCTTCATCACTCTCATTTCCTGTATATTTATCTACCACTTTGTCTTCTTCTGGCCACTTATCCCTCGAAAGCATTAAAAGACAGAACGCAACTTCTTCATCAGAAAAGTTTTCAGTAACTGAACTTACCGACTCTGGCTCTGCAGCAGGCTGACGTGGGCTTGGTCCAAAAACTGCGACGACCGCTTTTCCACTCCGTTTGGATCTTCTCCTCGTCGGATTGATATTCCTCGGTGACTCAGCCTCACTCTCCCCATCTTGCATAGCAAGATCAGAAAGTTCACGATTAACAGATCGGTAAGTTTGCATGCGATGTTTGGTTGAGTGCATACTCAACGAAGAAGATGAAGAAATAGATTTGGAAGTGAACTCAATCGGGGTACGATGAGCAGGCATGAGATGAGGAGATGGGTTAGGTTTAGGAGGAATAGGAAGTTTGGCCATGTGAGATCTCATGTGTCCTCCCATGGCTTTGCCATTAGCAAAACGTTTGTTACAGATCTTGCAGATTCTTTGCTTCTCCATGGATTGAGATCATCAACACACAAAACAAACTTTCCGTTTCTCTTTATCTATATATCAAAGAGACCAAGTAGATAACGGGAACCAAAACGAGTAGGTGACATTAACAATAACAAGCATACCTTCACTAGCTAGAGACGCTAAACCCAAACCAAGAAGAATATATATAAAAGTTTGAGAACAAATATAATAGTACTACTCGATAACCATATACATACATGACAGATGGTAAACATGTGTACAAAATTACAACATAGATTCTCAGCCTCTCGATTGGTTTTCCGAGAACAAGTCAAATGGTGCTTCATCAAGTTTGCACCGTTGGATGGGTTTTTGGTAGCAACATGGTAGAGATTAACGATATGAAACTATGGGGAGTATATTAAGAAAGTAAAGGAATGTGCAGGTGATTATTGGTTAATAATTAATGTGGAGAGATTTATATTTACAGGTATATATATATATTTTACCGCAATAATTAAGATGTTTGGGACATTAAAATATCACTATTAACTTTCTCATATTTTAAATGTGCTAGTATTGTTCTAGTACGTAAAAAGTAGACAAACTACAATGCAATATCAACTGTGATGATTGTTTTAACTTTTGTGTATTTACGTTATCACTTATATAATGTCACATCATTTTAGATACAGATTTTATACTCATAGCATTACTCATATAAAAATAATAATTTGAATTTAAATTTTAAAAGTTCAATTAAAGCACTTTTCCATATATGATTTGTCAAATATGGAATATATAATATTACTTTATTTGCTAAAATAGGAAATTAATTTTTTTTTTTAATTCTTATGACATGAATGTCTCTCATCTTCTCTCCACATTTGATAATTCAATTTAAATGTATGTAACAATTGTTGAGTACTATTGCAGTGTTGTAATTTAAGAGTTTAAATCTTCTCAAACATTAAAAATATTTGTTAATCAAATAATATCTTACATAGAATTATAGATAAACATTTTATTAAGGTTTAGTATTTTGATAAATGGGATAATATCAAATAGTACCCTTATATTTTGACCTAATATCAAGTTGAAAGCAAGTTTATCATTTTCATCAACTAGACCCCTGAGGTTTACTTTTTTTAATCAATTGTTAATTTTAACCCCAAAAAATTCATATCTGCCCCTACTAAAATTTATTTCCTTAATTTTAGTTAAAGAATAAATAAAAAATAAATAAATTATACTCCCATAATAAATAAATTTCTACTTTTTGGATTTTCATTTTTTAAAATTAAGGAAAGAAATTTTAGTAGAGGTAAATATGTATTTTTAAGGGTTAAAATTAACAGTTGATTAAAAAAATGAAATCTCAGGGGTCTAGTTGATAAAAATGATAAACTTACTTTTTACTTGAGATTAGGCTAAAATACAAAAGTATTATTTGATATTATCCTTTTAATAAATCTATAAGTTTAGTCAAATAATTATATTAAAATAAGTTCCTTGTTGATGGGATTCAAGGAATGGAAGGTAGTGAAAATTAAAAATTATATATTATAACATTGCCAAATTATTATTAATATTAGATTATATGTAGGATATTTCCTACTAACAAAATATTAGACAAAGGGGTATATAAGACTATATATTCCGTTCATATGTGACCAATATCACATTTTTGTGTAAACTAAGTGGTTTGGTATAGGCCTATTAAACTATATAGTTTAATATACTAGATAATTATAAAAAAAATATTAAATTTGTTATCATATGATATAATGTTAAAAAATTATAGGAGAAATTATTAGAATGACTTAAATTAAGAGAGTGTGGAAATTTAATTACCTTCCGAAAGAATTTAGTTGACATGATCATACATTGAATCTAATATTTTCTTTTGAGTGTAGCTGTCTAACGCTTAATAGTCATAGGTCTTTTTGGAGTCCTGACTTGTGGGTCTTTAGTGTCAAGATCTATCGGATTGTTGGACATTAGTACTCGACAATAGAAAAGATTATATCGAGCTATCTGATTATGATTATGGTATCTAAATTTTCAAAATCGAATATATTTTTCAAATGATTCTCTTATAGTTTTGAATTTTTTCATAATTGTTTCAAAATTTTAACAAATTATTGTGAAATCACTACCAACTTTCATTATTTATATAAACTGATAAATGTTACTTTTGTGCTTTTAAATAACTTTAAATGTTGGGGCTATTTGCACCAAATTTTTTGAATAACACACCCACTTACTAAATAAACCCCCTTCTTAAATTTAAAATATTTATTTTTACTTTTAAAACCCACCTTAATACCAAATATAACCCTTGTAAAAATAAATCCAACAAATGCTTGTTTTCCTAAATAACCCCACAAAATAATAAACATATCTTCGTTTTTTTTTCCTAAATAAAAAGCTTCTACGTATAATTTGTTGGGAAATTTTTTATTTGATTTTAATTTAAAAGAAATTGTAGTGGATATTTGAATGTGTTTGCCTAAAAAGTAATGAAAGAATTAAGAATACGAAGACGAAGACTATGTGATTCAGTAAACTAAATCACTCGATTAATGCAAGATCAATTATTATAATGCACCTTGTAGATTATGAATTTTATAGTAATTAGTTTGCTCATGAATATGTGGTGTACTTATATAATGAGTGTGTTAAAATTTTGTCAAGTCCTTTTTTATTTTGGAGATGAAAATCAACAAAAGAAATTACCTTTGATATGTAAAAAGAAAAAAAAATTATAGATAAGTATAGTAATTTTTCACATGTTATGATTTACTTTGGTATTACTTTAGTTAATTATTTCAATTTATTAAATTTTATTCATTATCATCATATTTTTGTTGAACCAAATTTTTTTTAAAGGTTAGATGCTGATTAATAGATTTATATAATTGATAATGAAATCGAGTTGGGGTAAAGGTGAACGTAAAAAGTGGTTAGGTTAACTAGTTATAAATATATTTAATTTTAATTTAAAAAAAAAAAAAACTTTGACAGCCACGGTTGACGGTCCTTAGAAAAGTCAAGCCAATCCACCTCCTGCACACGTACACCTCACTCACACATAGCACCTCCCTCTTCCCGCCATTAACACTCCCACGCTTGTATTCTTGTCCTGCACTCTTGCTCCAGGCTGATTAGACTCCTCTCTCTCTCTCTATCTCTATCTCTCGCGCTCTCCAATTCATCTTCTACAATTTCTAGAGCTTGAAAAGCAAGCAAAAAAAGGAAGCTATGAGCGATTCTAGGGTTTATCCCGAACCTTCTTACAGCTCTCATCAATCCGGAGCGGGTACCATAACCCGGATCAGACTTGAAAATTTTATGTGTCACTCTAGCCTCCAAATCGACCTCGGGGAGTGGGTGAATTTCGTTACCGGCCAAAACGGAAGTACTGTCTTTCTCTCTCTACATGTATTTGTGTGGTTAAAACCGTTGATTAGGAATTTCTGTACTTGCCGGTGTTTGTGTATATAAATTGGAAGGAAATTTCGTTTTAGTTAATGGAATTTTTTTTTGAGTACGACATGTCGTTTGGTTTGTGGTGTTTACAGGTGGCAAGAGTGCACTATTGACTGCACTATGTATCGCATTTGGTTCCCGAGCGAAAGGGACTCAAAGGGCTTCCACTTTGAAGGATTTTATTAAAAAGGGTTGCAGGTTTGCACTATTTGGTCGAAAAAGAATTACTATTATATGTTTGTGGAATTAGTTTTGATATGCTTTGATTTGCTTTCAGTTATTCCTTGGTTCAAGTGGAAATAAAAAACCAAGGAGATGATGCCTTTAAGCCGGATATATATGGTCATTCGATCATTGTTGAGCGCAGAATTACTGAATCTACTAGCAGCATTGTCCTAAAGGACTACCAAGGTATAAATCATGTGTTTATAGTTGACTCTTGCTTTTATCCATTGTTTTATTGTAAAATTTAGTTTAAAAATATGTTTTGATGGTATAGTAATGCTAAATAACCTATGCTAGAGGTCTTGCTTCTTACTGATCTTGACTTCCATTTGTGATTTTTGACAGGGAAAAGAGTTGCCAGTCGAAAGCAGGAACTTTCTGAACTTATAGATCATTTTAATGTGAGTGTTTCAGGTGATACATTTTATGCATTGTTTTCCACGAGCAATTTTCTGGAACCCTTCTTTTTTTCAGTTGGTGGTGATTTTATGTTTTATAGTCTTTTTGGGTACACGGGAATCTTGTTAATATTGGGACATGATATTTTGATCGTCTTGTGAATTAAGTTGTTAACGTATGCTTGAAGTTCATTTATAATTGGAGTACCTCAACCTACTTGAGTTGTCACCAGGAACATGATGATTTCAGTGGCATGGTTTCTTGATATTGAATAATATGGGATCACCTTTAGATAGAAGAGATCAATATCTAGGATTTTAAGGGTTTATGTGTTGCTGGAGTTCTTCATTGAGAAATTCAATCTGGGTTGAAATAAAAAGTTTTTGCAATGACAATCCTTTTTATCTTTTCTAGATCGCTCCCTCTTTCATCCATCTTTGCTTATTGAATCTCTTTTGCCTTTACAACTTATTGCTGTTTGGAACTATTAAATTTTCCACCATCTAGACTTTCACTTGTTAGCTTGTGAAAGTCTTCAGAACAATAATAGTGATGTTTTTCCATCCTTTCATTTATGTTGAATATTTGCATTTACTATATGTCCTGTCTAGTTGTGGCATATTCTAAATTCTTCATGAATATTTAACTATTGTGGGTCATTTTTGTGACTGGATGATAACAAAGGAGGCTCTCATTAATGTTTAACTTTGCCATTTGTGATTACCTGGAAAAACTACATTGCTGCTCTGGGGTGTGGGGGGGTTGGAGTTTGAGTTGCCTTCTAAACTCAAGTTCTTTTACAGATAAAAGCTCATCCATTGGTAATCGGGATGCAGCTTCATTATTTAAAGCCAAACTAATAGATGCATTGTACTGTGAAATCACATTCCTTGTATCTCTTCTGACTTGTGAAAAATGTAAGATCCCAATTTTTTTTTTTTTTTTTTAAATTTTTGTGCCCCTTTTGCCGGACAAACAAAACAAGATTAACCCTTTTCTGCGCTTGATTTCTCATTTGCATATTTAAGTTTTTCTTGGAAGTTCAAACTTTGTTCTTGGACATTCAAAATATTATATTTGACCTTGTGCAGATTGATGTTGAGAATCCATGTGTAATAATGAGCCAAGACAAAAGCAGAGAGTTTCTTCATTCTGGGAATGACAAAGATAAGTTCAAGGTAATATCTCTACATGCAACTATGTATATAGAAATGAGGTATGTGGGTTATTTATTGACACTTCTATCATTACTCAGTTCTTTTTCAAGGCTACACTTCTTCAGCAAGTTAATGATCTTTTGCAAGGCATTTATGAACAATTGAATAAAGCCGATGATCTTGTTCTTGAACTTGAGGCATTTATAAAACCCATACAACAGGAGCTTAATGAGTTGCAAGGAAAGATAAGAAATATGGAACATGTAGAAGAGATATCTCAGAAGGTACAACAAGTAAAGAAGAAGCTTGCTTGGTCGTGGGTATATGATGTTGACAAACAGCTTGAGGAACAGACCGTGAAGATTGGAAAGCTAAAAGATCGTATCCCTGCTTGCCAATCTAAAATTGATGCTAGACTTGTGAGTTATAAACACTTTGTGGAGACACATTTATTACATATTGTATATATTTTTAATTTTCTTCACATCATAATAGTACCCATTGATGAGAGTTCAGCATAGCACTGTGTTTAATATATAGGAACTGATAATATTGTTGAATATTAGGATACAAGAACCCATTTATTGAAGTCTTATATATTTGTTGGTTCTTATAAGCTTATCTTATTATCTTAGGTGACATAGAAAATTTCTGTTTTACCATTATCTTTTCTCTTTTTTTTTTTTTAACTTGAAACTTTGCTCCCAATAATTGCGTAGAATGAATTCTTAAGCATCTTTACTGGTTATAGTTAAAGCATGTTTGTTTTTTCACAGAGGAGATTGGAGTCTCTCTCCAGTTGTTTTACCAAGAAGAAAGCTCAAATTGCAGTAATGCTAGAAAAAACAGCGGAAGTTAGGAGAAGGAAGGATGAGTTGCAGCAGTCTGTTACCTTGGTATATTTAGTTTGGATAGTTGTTTTTTCCTAGCAAAAGATAAAAGAAAAGGATATTTGTTCCTTTTGAAATTGACTGTCAGATGGTTTCCAAATGATAATAAACTCTATTAATTTAAAGATGTTGCTGATGCATGTGCTGAATTGTTTAATATATACACACATATATATTTTCAGCCCCTTTCTCTTTCTTAGATGTGTGAAAAATTAGATATACAAATACTAGGTCTGTAGTGATATGTAAAGTAATTGGTTTCTATTGTAAGCATTTCAGTTTCCAATGTAAATGTTGTTGAACTTATAATATGCCGAACCCTTTTGCCTATCTTGGAGATGTCTTCACTAATCTGTTTTGTCTTTGTATTTTTATCTTATTTGCTTTTCCTTTGTCTTCAAGTCCTAAGCAAGTGGTCAAATTAGCAATATGATTTTAGTTTGAAATATTTGTAACCTTGCAGAACTGGTTGGTCATTGCAAATATTTGTATTAATGTGTGTTTTCATTTTTTGTTTGGAAATCAGTCTTATTTGTATTTCCTTTGCCATAATTATTGGCAAGTTCTCACCTTTAATGGGAAGTGTGTATGACTATGCAGAACAGGTATTTTTATCTGAAAGATGTTTGCCTTAAATGTTTTCTTTTTACTTTTTGTTTTGTTTTCTTGTTTTTAATTTCTGCTTGTATTTTTTTTGTTTCTTTTTTCCTTTTTAATTTCATAAAATCACATACTCTCTTTAATAGTCTTCTTTCATTTGATGAATGGTTATTTTGATGTAACTGATTGCCTTTTTTGAATTCTTTATTAATGGAAATACTCTTCTTAGGCTACAAAAGAGAAGTTTGAGTTACAACAAGAGTATGATCGTAGAACTAATCACATCGTGAAGTTGGTGAAGCATATTGGGTCGCTTGAACAACAAGCCCAAGAAATTCATGAGCTAGATGCTAAAAATACACAGGTTTCTAATTCCCTAAATAAAGAGAGCAGTCTATTCTCATATTTTTTCCTGATCAATGTTGTGATATTCTTGTCTCCCATAATATCATGCATCTAGTCTCTAGCTTTTTTCAGATTTGGCTTTCTTGGATAGAATCATTTTGAAAAATAGTGTTTGTTTTATATGTGACAGCCATTAGAAGGATGATGTCATTAGTTTCAGTTTTTAACTTTGATATACGATCTATTACTCTTTTTTTTTTTTTTTGTGTGTGTGTGTGTGTGTAATCAACCTCTACGGAATGAGATCCAGAATTTTTATCACCTCGAACTAGGTAATATTATCTAAGTAGACAAAGATCCTAACCTTTAAGTGGCAAATGAGTTTGGATTTTGTTTTGAGATATCTGGATCTGGGTTTTTGTAGTTTGGGTCAAGGAAAGGAAGAGGAAAGGGAGAGAAATCTGGGGAAAGAATTTTATTAGTTGCTGCTTTAACCAGCTTATTTTTCCAGTTTAGAGTTGCATATGGAATGTATTGATAACACTTACCAACATCATTGAAATGTAAGAATTAATTTTGTTGTTCCTCTTAGGCTCAAGACTCTGAAAGAGAGGAAAAGCTGAAGGAACTCCAACATGAGGTTGATGCTGCTAATTCAACTCTTTCAAGGTTGTGAATTTATTGTTCTCATTTTTTATTCTGTACTTATATTTCCCTTTTTGTTAAGTGTGATCTTGCTTCAACCCAGTTAGTCCTACAAAATTTCAGGTTGAAGGAAGAAGAGAGTGCCTTATCAGAGGACATTTCCAAGGAAATGAACGAGATAAAAAAGATTGCTGATGAGGTTTGTAGATGTTAATTCTTAATAAGGATTGTGCTGCAGAGTTTTGAATCTCTGTTTTTTGTTTACAGTTATTTATTCTTGAATTTCAGTTGGCTATTATAATTGTAAATGTGGAATACACTGTGTTCTTTTTGTTGTGTATCAGAGTTGGTGTTTAACCTTATTGTTTAATTCTCTTGCTTGTTGTTTTCTATCTCTTTCCTGGACTATCCTGCTGCTCTCTACTCATCCTCATTTTTACATGTGTATTTCAAAGATGTGATGGGAAAAGCAGCAGTCTTGATTTCTTTCTATAAACGTTTGTTGATTGGATTAACTTAAATGGACGAGTCCTATTTGTGTTAGTCACTGGCCTCATATTGTATAATGAAATGTAAAGGTTTTGGACAATAAATATTTCATCCAACATACTGAAGTTGATACTTGTTTAATATTTTGATATGACTATATCCGGTATTGACAGTCTTTATGGGCCTGACTTGTGGTGGGTTCTTATCTACTAAAAATATGCAATGTGTAACATTGTTTTTGCTTAAGCAAATTGCTTTAATTGTATGTATATTCATATATACTATCAAATGTTAATAATTCTCATTTCTAAGTGAAGGTTTTGTCTTTTTCAAATAGATTCTATATTCAATGTTTTAAATTATGGCTCTCTAGATTGAAGATTATGAAAAGAAGAACCGTGAGATAAGATCTTTTATTAACGAACTCCAGCGGAATCAAACCAACAAGGTGAGTGCAGCTTCTTCTTCTAGCATTAGTTGTTGCATGAAAAGATGACAGGACTTGGATGTAGATAGAAACTTATTCTTAATATTTGGTTTTATTATATTGATACTTGTTTGTTTGACAGGTAACAGCGTTTGGAGGAGATCGAGTTATTAATCTCTTACGTGCAATTGAGAGACACCATCAGAGATTTAACCGGCCACCGATTGGTCCACTAGGTGCCCATGTGGTCAGTGGTAGAAAATTTACATGATTTTGTGTTTGGATATGTAAATGTTGTCATGTATATAAATGTAGTTTTGTCTCTTTGTATATTCAATTACTTGTCATTCATTGTCTCTTTCTTTCTTTTTTCTTCTTCTGGTGGTATTTCATTTTCTTGTTTTACAATATCACAGATATGCATATTTGATTTCTTATATACTTTATGTTTTTTCTCAAATTTCTTTTTAAAGTGAAATGATATTGTTAGACCCCCAATATGACATCCAAACTTCCCAAATTCAGAGGTAAAAATTCCTCTACTACCGTCAAAGATTGCAAGGTAAGCACAACATCCTTACATACTCCATTACCTCGAACTGACTCTCCTGTGCCCATAATCACCCCATAAGTACTCATCTCTGACACTAGAAGTTCCAACTGCTCCACCAGCTTCTTAGAGATAAACTTGTGAGTAGGCCCACAATCAATCAGTATAATGACTTCCTGCCCAGCCAATTGTCCCTTCAACTTCATGGTTCTAGGGGAAGTTAACCCCACCACTGAATTTAAGGACAGTTCCACTCCTTCAACCTTATTATGAACAATCAAGTCTTCGTTACTGTCATCCGTCTCCTTATCCTCATCATCATGCACAACCAACACTTGCAATTCCTTTTGTTTGCACCGATGCCCAAGGGTAAATTTCTCATCACAACGAAAACATATACCTTTCTCTCTTTTTGCTTATAGCTCTGATGCTGTAAGCCTTTTGAAGGGCTGTGAAGTCAGGTGTTTCTCTGGTACAAACGTAACTCGGTTAGGTACCCAATTCACTGTCCGTTGCTCAACTCGCGGAGGAGCAAGCATGGTAGAGCGAGGTGTTCGGTACCTCTCCATTTCTCAAACTTTTTTGAGGGCCCAATTCTTCTCTTCCACTCGCTTTGCCAATTCCATAATTCCTCTTAAATTGTTAGGTTTCAACATTAATACCTTGGCTTGTATTTCTTCTTCCAGACCATTGATGAACACTCCCTCCTAGGTCTCAGGGCAAATGATTTTTAATTGCGTTGACAGAGTTTCAAATTTCTTACGGTATTCTGCTACAGTACCTTCTTGCTTCACCGCCAGAAATCGTGCATGCAGTGACCCCAATTGAGTATTACCGAATCGTTGTAATAACAATAATTTCAAATGAGCCCAACTCCGAATCGGAATCCTTCCTTCCTGCCATTGAAACCACGACAAGGCTACTACCTCCATACAAACACTTGCAGCCTCAACCTGCTCAACATCAGATAGCTTGTTCATGGAAAAATACTTGTCAGCACGGAAGATCCACGAATCGGGGTCGACGCCGTTAAAGATCGGTAACTCCAGTTTCTTGTATCCCAGTTCAACGGCCCCACACACGGCTTGTATGGCGGATCCCTCCCTGCTCATCGTTAGAATCGGCTCTTGCCCTGGCACCAGAGGAGTTGGTTGACCATCACCGAAACTCCCAGAGGACATCAGCTGATTTCCATTCATTTGCAACCCAGCCCATAGGTTTTCGTCAAGCTTCAACAAATTTTGATTGAGCTTCTCCATCCGCTCCGCCAAGGCAATGAGCGTCAACTCGACCAACGGAAGCCGTGTCTGCACCATCGCTGTCGTCGCCTCTAACTGATCCACTCGATTGTCCGTCCTCGTCATGGAGCCGGAATCGATGCTCTGATACCAAATTTGATAGGAACCAGAAACTTATGTGCAACAGAAGCTGGATCTAGGGATTTTCATCTTAATGAACAGTAAGAGTAAGGGAGAAAGAGTGTTATCGAGAGAGAGAGAGAGAGAGAGAGAGAGAGATGAAATTAAGACTGCTTGTATGTATTTCATTTAATTGTAAGTAAAATTCCTATCTCATCCTCCAACGCATTGGTTCATAGGAATTTTACTTACAATTAAATGAAATACATACAAGCAGTCTTAATTTCATCTCTCTCTCTCTCTCTTGATAACACTCTTTCTCCCTTACTCTTACTGTTCATTAAGCTGAAAATCCCTAGATCCAGCTTCTGTTGAACATAAGTTTCTGGGTTCCTATAGATATCTCCCTTGAGGATGCCATTTTGCTATGCCTCTTTTCTATGATTATGATAAGGCATATTTTTTAGCGAAATACTAGCATTAGTATGTCACTAGTTCAGTATGAAGATCCCATTGTTACCTAAATTCTTCTTTTAACATTATTGTCTGACTAGTGATTTTGGCTAGTTTAGCATCTAAAATTGGATCCATATTACTTTTTGACATGATCATTTGTCAGATATTTAAACCACAGTTATAATCACTTCAATTTCTGACATGGTCTTCTTCTTTATAATGAGCCTGTGCAAAGCTCATAAATCATAAGTTTTCTTGATTGCATTAGCATGTGTTGTTTGTGAGCCAGAGCTATCAATAAGACATAAATCCAGAAGCTATCTCCTATTCTATTGTCTATTGATGTCTTAAATTTTGAGCTCAATCCTATGAGTTGATCAACAATTGCTGGACATTATAAGATTAAAGCTGTCTGAATAATTACTGGTGAAGTGGATCGAATATGTGCATATTCTGATGTTCTATCTTGTTTCCTAAGAGTTTTTTCTTGTTTATACTTTTGATATTGTTTTAAGAACTAGTGTGAAATAAAGATGAAAATGATCATGTCCTCACTGATTTCTAGGTTCTAGTTATATGCATGAGAATTTTTTCTCCTGCATGAACAGTTATTTTAATGTTTGTATGAGCATTTCCTAACATGTCTTAGTATACAATTATGTATTGCAGACCTTGGTCAATGGTGATTCATGGGCTTCTGCAGTTGAGCAAGCCATCGGGAAGCTGCTTAATGCTTTTATTGTGACCAATCATAAGGATGCTCTTCTTCTGAGAGGATGTGCAAGAGAAGCAAACTATAACCACCTTCAAATAATAATTTATGATTTTGCCAGGCCAAGGTTGTGAACCAAGTAACTTTAATTAATTAATGGTCTTTGTGGGTGTCGGTCTTATGTTTGATGATTAATTTAACACGTAATATTGTTCTCTTTCTTTTCTGCACAGGCTGAGTTTGCCACATCACATGCTTCCCCAGACAAAGCACCCTACTACTCTTTCTCTTATACATTCTGATAATCCTACCGTAATAAATGTCTTAGTGGATATGGTAATGTAATTGGCTTTGCCATATGCCCTATAATATAATTGCTCAGTTCTCTCTTTTCCTTTTATATGGGCACCTGAGCGTATTGAGGGGGTTGGGTGTTAAAGATTGGGTGATAGGTTTCTTTGTTCTATGACATTTTTTTTGCAAAATATATTTTCTTTAAACAGCTTTTGATATTGTCACTTGCTCTGTTTAGGGCAATGTTGAGAGACAAGTTCTAGTTAGAGATTACAATGAGGGGAAAGTTGTTGCTTTTGAGCAAAGAATTCCAAATCTAAAGGAGGTTTTCACTTTAGATGGACATAAAATGTAAGTAAGGAGTTGAATTCTACATATTATTTGTGCTCATTTATCTTTCCATTTTCACTTGCTGCTAAATATTTGAAGGAATGTGTAGGATTTGATTAAATGTCTCATGGCACCATATCTCTCGTAAAATTGGTAGTAGGAGTAGTCTATGAGGCGATTGGAGTTCAGAGAGTCTAATTATCTTTCATTTGAATGATGATAAGCTCTATTAACTGTGTGGAGTCTTGCAATATTACCAACATGATTGAAATGCCAGAGTCTCCAAGGCAATTAGAACCTTGTCATAATTTGGATACCATATCTTAAAGGATTATCTGCACTTAGCTTTTCGCAAAAGGGGGGATTATTGGATATGAAATGAGCTAAGCTCCATAGTGCAATGGTTCTTGCTAGTAAAACACTAGTGCAATTAAAAAGTGGGTGATATTAAACATATTGTGGCTATTATGTTATTATTATTATCTAAATAGGGAGACTTAGAAATGGATTAAACAGACAACAGTAACAATTTGTGGTTGCAAGGACCATATGGTGATTTTCTCCATTTTAACTTATGAGTCCTAGATGATAGATAACTAGTTTGAGCTTGACTGTTTTATCATCTGGACTACGAATGAGTTGGAAATTGCTTATGTAAGTGGTTTCATTGTGAAGCCTAGTCTATTTTCAGTCAATGTTGTTCCCAGTTACAATATGATATTTTATCTTTGGTTTTCTTCCCTAGGTTTTCTCGTGGTTCTGTCCAGACAATTTTGCCATCAAATAAAAAGCTTAGAACTGGTCGGCTTTGTAGTTCTTATGATGAAAAGATTAAGGAACTTGAAATAGACGCATCGAATGTACAGAAAGAAGCTCAATACTGCAGGAGAAGAAAAAGGGATTCCGAAGAAAGACTTCAGGATCTGCGAGAGCATCTGCAAAGGCTAAAGGTAATTAAAGAGTCCAAACAACATTTGTTTGAGTGTCACGCCAATCTGATGCGTATCCAGCTGTATATATGACAATAGACATCTGATGTGGTTCACTTTTATTTTTATTTTTATTTTCATTTTTTTATGGTTTCCAAAATTTTGAACAGTGTGTAGCATAGTTTGAATTTATGACAGTAATTAAAAAGGTGATTGGTGATTAACAGCACTTAAGAATCGAAATGATTTAGAATGTGTCCATAGAAAATGGAATACAAGTACTTCTTTCTATTTATAAATTGGATAGAAATTAATGAACATGCAACTCATCTGTGGAAAGCCTTTTCCCAACTGTTTGAAGTTGGCAACATGAATTTTTATCACCGTTATTCTCTTTATTGCTACATTTTTTATTTTGTATAGCGTAGTGAATTCTACTGCCTTTTTTCCTGTGTAGAGGAGGTGCACTGATGTGGAGCGGAATTTAAGGTCAAAGAAACAAGATCTGCGGGATGTGAAGAACTCATTTGCTGCTGAAGCTAGTCCATCTTCAGTATCAACAGTTGATGAGCTTTGCCAAGAAATTTCAGTTTGTTCAAAAATTCTCCCTCTATTAATAATTCAGTTTGCCCTTGACTAAATACTATGCTATTTTATTTCCTACTACAATCTATTTTTTATTGTGAACGTTTTGCAGAAAGTTAAAGAAGAAATACGAGAAAAGGAAATCTTACTAGAAAAGATTCGAGTGAGCATGAATGTATCAGAAACAAAAGTTGAAGAACTTAAGTCATTATTTGAGAGCTTATGTGGTATGTCATAGTGTTTTTATGATTGATGGTCAGTTGCCTTGTAGACATCTTTAGTCATACATGTTTTTTTTGTTGTCCCTAACAAAAAAACTTTAGGGTCGGCAAGAGAGGAAATCATTGCTTTTGAGGAAGCAGAGAGAGAGCTAATGGAGATTGAAAATGATCTACGTTCTTCAGAAGCGGTCTCCTCTTCTTTTTCCCAACTTTTTTTCATTCAATTGCTTCTCTACTGTTATAATTTGGCTCCTCAAGTTTTAATATTCAGAATCAAAGTTTTGTTTCAGGAGAAGACTCATTATGAAAGTATGATGAACAACAAGGTTCTTCCTGATATCAAAGAGGCAGAGAAACAGTACCAGGAGCTGGAAATACTCCGGAAGGTACGCTCTATGTGGAGTTGAGATGCAGCATAAATTTTTATTTCAAAGTTTTTCCTACTATTCACTTTAATTTTTCCTCCTAAGAGAAAGCAATTGTGTTTGCATTAAACATTATCTAATGTTTTACACTTGTGAAATTGCAGGAGAGTCACAGAAAGGCTTCTATTATTTGTCCTGAGAACGAAATTGAAGATTTAGGAGTTAGAGATGGTAACAACCCTGAACAACTAAGTGCCCAATTGAAAAAATTGAATCAGAGACTGGAGCGCGAGAGTCAGCAGTATGAGCATAATTTGTCGTCATTACCGCTTTTTAACTAACTGTTGGTTCTAATATGTATTTTTATCTTCTGGACAGATTTTCTGAATCTATTGAGGATCTCAGGATGTTGTATGAGAAAAAAGAACGCAAGATTTTAAAGAAACAGCAAACCTACAAAGCGTTTCAAGAAAAATTGAATGTAAGTTGTACATGTGTTTTATGTTTATTTCTAGTTGACATTTGTGCTCTAAAACTGTCATCTGATTAGTGAATACATGTAACTGTACTAGTTTCTAACTGAACCAGAGGATAATTGGTGTTGGCCTAGTAATCGCTTTTGTTCCTTAAGTTTTATGATGGCTACCCAATTTGTCTAGGAGTCTCTAGCATCTTTGTTTAAGCTGGAAATTACATCTTTAACTGTCATCATTTGCAACTTCTTATTTTGTTTAATCCCTTGAAATTTTTTTAAGAATTCAGTTATGTCACTCAGTTTTCTGATGTTCTGTTCTAATTCAGTTACCGTAAAGGCTTACATTCGACATCCTATTTACTATGTTCTCTCTCTGTAATTCGTTCCCATCTATGTTTCAACTATGCATCAAACTCCTTGCACATTTTGGTATTATTAGTTTCTCAAATTTGTTTTACTGATTTTCCTCTTTATTTCAAATTGCAGGCTTGTCGAAAAGCCCTAGACTTGCGATGGAGTAAGTTTCAGAGGAATGCGACTCTTCTAAAGCGCCAGTTAACTTGGAAGTATGAATTGCACTTTTCTAAATACCAGATCACATTTGTTAGGAGTGTGTGATTTTCTTTTTTTCTTTTGAAGGATATATTTACATAAAGTTTGGATGCTTTTATAATTAATCAATTTGCTATCAGGTTTAATGGCCATTTGGGAAAGAAAGGCATTAGTGGGCACATTAAAATTAGTTATGAGGAAAAGACGCTCTCCATAGAGGTCAGTTGTGTGCCTTACATTAGAAATACTTGTGATAATACATATTGTGTCCTTTTTTTAGTCTGATAAGACTACTTATTTATGTACCAGTACCTTGCCTAGTTACCTAGATAGTTGAATTATTTGTTACTTCTTCCTTCAAATTCTCTCTACATTTTACTTTTTGTTCTTGATTCTGTGTATTTTTTTTATCAGGTAAAGATGCCCCAAGATGCATCAACCAGCACCGTGCGTGACACTAGAGCTCTATCAGGTTTTCTTCTATCTAACATGCTTATAAATTGCATTGTTACCTGTCATGCTTTTGTAAACTTTAACATTGTGTCTCCATAGATTTCATCAATTACAGGCAGTTGTGAGTTTCTAGAAATAACTTGTTTTGGAACTACACTTTTTTTTTTACCTTTCAGCCTTTCTTTTGTTTCATGGTTTTTTAAGTGTCTAATTCAACTCAGGTATGACTTCAACTAGTTCAGTAGTTAACAATTTGATAACATTTCTTGAAATTTCCTTCATCAGTTGACTATAAGGCTAATGTTACTATGTCTTGGGTTTTCATTTATTAACTTAAGTCTTGTGTCGGAGTTTAATTAGTTAATTGCCTGCTAATTAGGTGGGGAGCGCTCATTTTCAACACTGTGCTTTGCATTGGCTTTGCATGATATGACGGAAGCTCCATTTCGAGCAATGGATGAGTTTGATGTGTTTATGGTAAGTTTTGTGTAAATTGTGGCTTTCATTTTTATTCATTTTAAGGGGTATGTAAAAATTATTGTGAGCATTTTAATGCCATTGTATTTGATCTCCAGGATGCAGTAAGCCGAAAGATCAGCTTAGACACATTAGTGGATTTTGCATTGGCACAAGGATCCCAATGGATATTTATCACACCTCATGACATTAGGTAATATGTTAAGTTCTGATGTGTAGAATGTTTGGTGTTGGTCTGCAGTATATTATATTGTTGATACAATTCCCTTCCATTTTTACATACTGGTGTTATTCTGCTGACTCCTCTGCATTTGGGGTGGGTAGCTAGGCTAACTTAGCATTATTTCAATTGTCTAAAGCATGAACTTGGTTAATGATAATTTTAGCCTTATTCGGGGAACTTTTAGTCCTCTACTTTCTGTTGATTACACGTACAGACTCATGCATGCACTTGGAGCATGAACCTAATGATGTTCTATCTGGAACTTGCCATGTGGGAAATGTTGATTTATTATCATGATTTAAACCTGTTTTTTTGGTATCAAAACTGGGTGGAGGCAAGTTGATTACAGTAGCAGCATAAGGCCTTGAAATTTTTGGGCTCTACTAGAACGGAAACTGGATCAAGAGAATAAATAATAATGGATTATAATAATAATAAAAAAAACTTGAAATTTCTTTGGGAATTTTTTGACAGCAACAAGTGAACCAGGCTCCGTACTCTTAATCACTAATATGGGATATCTGGTGCTGAAAGTAGTAGAAATCTTGGATTATAGGGTAAGTAATGATGCGACGCAAGAATAGATTAAGAATTGAAGTTACAAATAAGCCAAAGAGGACTAAAAAGGAGGTCAGACTTGTTGCTACTATAATCACCTGGTCCTTTTTCAGTAATACAAATCTTTTGTTCTACTATATATATATTGAAATTTTTGTCCGAACTTTGTTCTAGAACCCATATTGCCTTGGACATCCAATAGTTGATCCCTTATTGGTCTTGTTATTTTTTCTCGAAACTATGTAGTTCTTTTGGTATTTTTCCTTATTATTTGATTCTTTGTTGATTCCATAGTTGACATCTTGGATTTTTGTTTTTTTGTTTTTTTTACTAATGTTTTGTTTTCTTTCTGACATTTTTATGTTAAAGTGGGCTTCTGGATAAGCTTTGATCGAAATTCCCAACCCATCATTTAACTAGATTAGATTGTGTTAGGCAGGCAATGAAGTCCTGAGCCAGTTTTTTCTCAGCTCGTAGAAGATTGTATAATCAATAGATGTCATGAGGAAAATGGTCTGGAATGAATCTTGGGTAGCTTAGTTGGTTAGTAATGTGAGACACATCAAAGAATCAAATATCCTAAAATTACTTTTGATTCTACTGTTGTTTGTTTGGTAAGACATCATTGATCATGTGTAACGTATTTGGAATGTACCGCATGGAGCTGAATCCATTTTGATTCAGTTAAAACAAAGTTTTCATGTGATATTCTATGAGACTTTGTATTTATGAATTCAATAAAACAGTAGGTTGTGGATTAACTTTTAGATGATAAACTTGACTTCATCTTTGGTGCTGTTGATACAGTTTGGTAAAGCAAGGAGAGAGGATAAAGAAGCAGCAGATGGCGGCTCCCCGCCCTTGATTTTAGTTCTCCTCGTATCTTTTGTTGTGTTATATCAGAATGGCATTTCCTGTTGCTGATTAAACGAAGAAAGATATCTCTTCACTCGTGGATTAGCAATGTATTAATTAATTTTAAGGTATAATATCCTTTTGTTCCCTCTATATGCGTAACATTAAATGGTGACACTCATTAAGCATTGAGCTTTAATTTTATTAATTAATTTATTTATTATTTTTGGTGGAAGCAAGATTCTTCAAGTATTCAGTTAACACATCAAGCCTGATGGTCATTCATGTTCCTGTTGAGAAGATGCGGAAGGTGGATAAATATACATACAAGGTTGAGTGGATCTGTGGCTTTGGGAAACCACTTTGATAATTGTGTCTAATCTAATTTACGTGTCTTTGTTCCCAATTGGAGGGAGGTCAGACAGTAAACGTAACAAAAACTTCCTTCACCACAACTTTTAGTCAGCACTCATCTATAGAAATGGGTTGCATCAATTGAAAATTAATTTAGCAGATCATCAGCATGGGCGCTAACACAAGCGGCTGACAATAGAATAGAATAATCGACAGCTTTTATTGTATAATCTGTGTTTATATTTGCTTAGCTAATCCCAACCCACAACTTTTTTGAGATCCCAACAACTTTAATTAGATTGATTCTTGTCTCAGTATTGCCCATCAAATCCAACATACAACGTGGACGCCAATGTCTTTCCTATTATTTCTATAAAATTTTCTCGTTTTCTACACTTGATAATCTTCCTTCATGCCTATGTCGTATCATTTTTCTATTTATGATTCGGGTTACAACTTCGAAAGTTCTTTCTTTAATTTCAATTTGAAGATCTGGACAACTTTTGAGATAATTGGTTCATCCTACGAATGAAATCGATCGCTGGGTTAATTGAATTAGAAAATTAGTTTCTTTTGAAACCCAGCTAAACCCAATCTCTCAATATACATAACATCTACAGACTCTAAAGTGAATCCTCGGTATCAACGATTCTTCTCAATTTATTCTTGTTCCCTGCCGGTAATTGGTTTAACAAAATCTATTAGTAATGTTTTTGATAATTTCTGAAAATGTCAATGAAAAATTTGGTGATTTTTAAGATTTGCTTTTAACATAATACTAGAAAAAAAAGAAAAGGAAAAAAAGAAGGCCCTTCATGATATTGATTGTAGTTTTTCCCTTTATTAATGGGGATACCTCCTGTACTTTGGTTCAAAGTGTACAGGATCCGTGCTTGTTTTAAGTTTCATCATTCTTCTTATCATAGGAGATTGGGGATGTCATGAAGATATACATTATTGAGCTCCTGTCCCCACTTCCCACTTGGGAAACAAAATTTTTTGAATTATGAACGGCTATCTATAACGGCTATTTTTATGGGTCCCTTCCGTCACTGTTTAAGCTACAAGGACGGGTGGGAACGCCCACCAATGACCTAATTTCCCTATAATATAAAAAAATGAATGTCAATATTCTTTTTCTTTTAGCATTTTATACAAAAAAACACACTAAATATATTAATATTCTATGATGATTTCTAATATTTTGTAAAATACTTTAGAGCTATTTTGAAACAACGGCACTAAAATTTTCAGAGTAAATTTATTGAATTTTTTTGTTGAGAGATAATGTAATTATAGAGGATTATTTGGTTCAAATATTAGGTAGAGTACTATTTTGGATAAATTTTTTTTTTTAAATTTTATTTAAAAAAAAGTTAATAATTTCAAAATTCTAAGAAGTAAAATGAAATGTTAGTAGTTAAGTCAAATCTTATAAAGCTCAATAATTTTTGGTTTGAACTTTCTATAATATTTTGAAAAATAGTTACCATAATTTAGGATATACAATAATAGCATCTACACCTATAATTCTCAACTTCTTCGTAAGATCAATTGTTCTCTCAATAACATTCAACATAAATAATTTTTTTAACGAACTTGTAAAAAACCAAACAATAAAGAGTATTCATAGTAAATATATTATTAAGTTTTTTCCTAAAATAAAAAAAGTTGAAGAGGGCAATAAATAGCATTTAAGTTTACTTTCACCTTCTTCTAGTGGGTTATATGCGAGAGAAGGGTTTTTCTTCGTAAATTATCCATTTTTTTTTTATTTGTTTAGCTTGAAGAAATTTGTTCTAAGTTTAACACTTTTCTAATTTCAACTTTTTAGTATTAAACTGTTGAAAATTACATATACATCCAATAAAGAAATCATGATATTTGAAACACACAGATAAATACAAAAAGTGCCCTCTCACACACCAAACAATTAAAAACATGAGAAATCGAAGACGTTCAATTCAAACCCCAGGCCCCACGACCAACCCCTTTCAAATCCGTTAACCCATCATCACCAACACCACTCTCTGTTCAACAGCTTCAATCTCCATTTTCCACTTCATCACTTTCTCGAGCCACTTTCTTCTTCTTCTTGTTCTTCATCTTCGTTTTGTCTACGCAGGAAAAGGAAAACCAACAACAGCAAATGAGAGTCCAGAGAGAGATGTGATACTGCTTTCAGAACAACTGGACTCTCTCTGTCTTGAAACCATGTCTCTTCTTGATGAGAAACTTCCGAAGGGTAACTCTAGCCCTTCAGTGAAGAAGAAGAGGGCTCCTAGCTGGTCAGACATCTGGCTCAAGAACACCAAACCCTTGAATCATGTTCTCTTCACTATGCAGCTCCAGCCCACAAAGGACAACAAAACCCTAATCTCTAATTTCTCCAAAATCGATCGTACCCTTCTGTTGTCTGACGATATTCTCCTCCGAATCCTCTCCAAACTCCCCCTTTCGCAGCGCGGCGCCAACTCCCTCGTTTGCAAGCGCTGGTTGAATCTTCAGGGCCGTCTTGTCCGCTCACTCAGAGTCTTGGATTGGGATTTTCTCGAATCGGGTAGGTTGATTTCGAGGTTCCCGAATTTGGCAAACGTTGATTTGATTAACGCCTCTCTTGTTTCGCCTAGAAATTCGGGTATTCTGTTGACTCATAAGTTGGTATCTGTTCATGTTGATTGTTGGGTTTCGAGGTTTTATGAGCAAAACATGTTGTTGCCTGTTGAAATGATTGATAGAGGGCTGAGAACGCTTGCTGGCGGGTGCCCGAATCTGCGTAGGCTTGTGGTGATCGGTGCCAGTGAGTTGGGGTTGTTGAGTGTGGCAGAGGAGTGTTTGACTTTGCAGGAACTGGAGTTGCATAAGTGTAGTGATAATGTGTTGCGTGGGATTGCAGCGTATGAGAACTTGCAAATCTTGAAATTGGTGGGAAATGTTGATGGATTTTATAGTTCGTTGGTTTCGGATATCGGGCTAACCATTTTAGCTCAAGGGTGTAAGAGATTGGTTAAGCTTGAGCTTACTAGTTGTGAGGGTAGTTTTGATGGGATTAAGGCGATTGGACAGTGTTGTCAAATGCTCGAGGAATTGACTTTTTGTGATCATAGGATGGATGCTGGCTGGCTGGCTGCGCTTTCGTATTGTGAGAATTTGAAGACTTTGAGGTTTGTGTCATGTAAAAGAATTGATCCGGATCCAGGACCTGATGAGTATTTAGGATGTTGTCCGGCTCTTGAACGATTGCATTTGCATAAGTGTCAGCTAAGGGATAAGAAGAGTGTGAGAGCTTTGTTCAGGGTGTGTAACGCTGTGAGGGAGATTGCGTTTCAAGATTGTTGGGGATTGGATAATGATAATTTCAGCTTTGCAAGTGTTTTCAGGTAATGGGTTCATTTCACTCTGTTTTCTGTTGTTGTGTACACTTCCAAGTTTGTAGATTTCTAAATATGTTGTGTAGGATGAACTTCTCTTGATGACTGATAATTGTAATATGATAGAGTTGAGGTTATCACTAAAAATTGTTGTTATGTACAAATAAAATGATTTTGGATGATCCATTAGTAATAGTTTACAACTTTATAACTGCAATATGTGGGTGCAAAGACACACACATGCCTACAGAGAGACCTATAATGGGGCTCTTGAGCTTTAAACTCTTGAAGTGCATTTTAGAAACCATGAAATTTATATGGTTGTATATCAGACTACAAAATTAAAAATAAGTGACGGTGTGACACCAGGTAAGTATGTTGGATCTTATCGTCCCTGACTAGTTGGGTTCAACTAGTTTTGTTAAAATTCAGATTGATTCAAATAAATGAGAATGGAATTTTGTATCAATTTGGTGGCTTGTTGACAAACATCAATTAATTTTCAATATTTTAAAGAACATGATAAAAACTTTTAAATGAGCTAAATATTGACGTTGTTTGATTGGAAGATTTATCAGCGCTACTTTCTTCACAGGAGGGTAAAATTTCTATCTTTGGAAGGATGCTCACTGCTAACAACTGAAGGCCTGGAATCTGTGATTCTTTCCTGGACGGAGCTTCAAAGTCTAGGAGTAGTATCATGTAAGAATGTAAAGGACGGTGAAGTCTCTTCTGCACTTTCAATGTTGTTCTCTGTTCTTAAAGAGCTGAAATGGAGGCCAGACACCAAATCCCTTCTTGCATCAGGTCTTGTGGAGAGTGGCATGGGAAAGAGAGGTGGTAAATTTTTCAAGAAGACAGGAGGCCTCAAATAGTCAGCTAAAAGGATTAGAATTTGCACCATTTTTTAGACGGCCAAAGCAGCCATCAAATGGCCTTCTTACTGTGCAAAAACTGTATTTGATCAAATGTAATCATTTTGTTTTTATTTAGCCAGTTAACATACCTGTTGACAAATACAGATTGTTCTTCGGCCTCTTTCTTGTCAAGATGGATATGCCAGCCAAGGATAAAAGAAGGTAAATTTAAGGACCCTTTTCGACCATCTCATTACGCATCAGATCTCGGATGCCTTCTTCATTTCAATGTCATCATGTGCAGACTTCTGTAGGCTAGAGGATGTTTTAATGTTAAATGTGTTTTTGTAATGCTCAGGATATACTTATATTTCTGAAACTGTAAAAGAATGTAGTATTTATTTAGGCTTATTATGAACTAGAATGATCTTACTATGGAATACGATTCTAGTTCATATTCGTTAACCACTTTATCATTCTAAAGCATGTACAGTACAATACTTTTGCATTATTCTCTCTCTCTCTCTCTCTCTTTTTTTAAATTATTTTTTAAATACTCCTGGTTTTGGCTATATGCTGCTGCACACCATGGCTGAAATGTGAGTGAGGTTGGTAGCTTGGTACTTTCTGAAGTAATATCTTATATTGCTATATTGCTTGTCATAGTATAATTGTTGTGAAAAAGTAATGTAATTTTGTTTTTTAATTTTATATAAATTAAATCATATAAAGTTGTGATATTAATATGAAAAAAGTTGATAAAAGTAAAATATTATTTTGACATGTTTTACAAAAAAAAAAAAAAACTCTACATAATTTTATTTAAAAAAGCTCTCGTAAAGTGGATCGATAAGAAATTAGTAACGAGAAAAGGGTAATGTTAATTATAGGAATTCGAATCCAATCGGAAACAAGGTAAATTGAATGTATACGTGAGTATTTTAAGTTAATTGAATTGAAACAATTTTAAAAAAGTTACACGCTAACAAATTTAGAAAAAATTATAATATTAGATCATATCGAAGGGTGAGAGGGGGGTTTTGATTTGTATATAAAAAATTGAATAATTATCATTAGTCATCCATATTTTTTCTCTTCTTTTCACTCAAATGAAATTTTTATCTTTTTTATCTTCTCTCGTCCTTAAATTAAAAAAAAATCTCTTTGCAAGTCCTTCAGTTAAAGATTATGATAGTTAACTTATATTAACATCTATATTTCAATAAATTTATTATTTTATCCTTATTAACACATATAAAAAAATGATTTAATTTTTAAAAAATAATATTAAATTAAATAATCAAATTACCTTTAACACATATTAAAATTACTTTTTATAGATAACATGAATACATATTTATATTTATTTTAAAGATAATTTGATCAATTAATTTAATATTATCTTTAAAAATTTAGTTATTTTTTATATGTATCAGTAAGGATAAAATAGAAAATTTATTAAAATATAAAAATTAATAGATGTTAACTGATGGAATTTTGAATTGGAGGATTTGAGAAGAGATTTTTTTAAAATTTAAGGATGAAAGAAGATATAAATAATAAAAATCTCGTGTGAATTAAAAAAAAACAAAGGAGTGGTGGATAATGATAATTACTCCCACAAAATTTAGATATTATTACTTGGATATCCAAAATGTTTCCAACTTTTTCACAAAGTGGACTATCGACGTTGAGTATCACTCCGCAGAGAATTGAACTGACAACAAACCAAAGCAAGAAAAGGCAAATCAAACGCCACTTTAATACAGAGTCTGCTTCTCTGGGTTGCCTTGAGAAAATGGATAGTGAGAAGATGAAGAAGAACAAGGGCGTGGCACTTGCGCCTTCAAGCCCTAACCACAGCAACAGTGCTAGTGGCGAGGACTGCGAAGATAAGAACAATCTCTCCTTGTCCAATATCAAATTCAATTGTCGTAACGCTTTCTCTAAATACGACTTTGTCAAGGTTCTTTCTTTAATTTTTTCTTTTTATTTTCTTATGTTATATCCTCATCATGATCATGATCAATCGTGATTATTCTTTGATTGATGCAGGTGAAGGTGTGGCTGGGGGATAATGCTGATCACTACTACGTTTTCTCCAGGTTCTTGCTCAGCAGAATGTTAACCGTCACTAAGGTTTCACTTCTTCATCTTCCATTTACTTTGTTTTAATTCCATCTTCCCGAAAATGATGGAAAAATTTTAGATTGTCTTGGGAGTTTTAGGCTGCGTTTGGAATTGTATTTATGAGGAGTCGTTTTGTTTGGAATATGACAAGCATCCTAGGCACTTGTTTCTACAATCAAACAATACACAATAGGCAAAGTGCTTTCTTTTTGTCTTTTTAGTTATCTGGCACTATTTTTCTTTGTAAAGTGTTTAAAGCACTCCGAAACGCGCCCTTAATATATTTTTCTTTATTCCTTGTTAAAATGATGATGTTAAAATCCACAATGATCCACAATGAACTGGCTTTGTTTGCTTTAGAACATGTTTGATAAGTGATGTTCCTCGATTTTTTTTTTTTGAGTTGCAGTTCTACTAAATGTTTACATGTTGAAGTTTCGTTATCAGCAATGATTCCTTAACAAAATATCCGAGGTGCTTTCTTCATTTATTTTCTAATATTAATTTTATTTTTTAATTTCTGATGATTGCAGATCCCAAATCATGTAGCTGTAAAAATAGCTCTTGAACTCAAGAAACTGCTTGTAGACAATAGCCTTCTTGATGTGTATGTCATCTCTCCTTTTCGTTGTTCTCTCTCACAGAAAATAAAGTTTTTGCTTGAATTGTTTTTATACTTTTTTGACTATTGATCCACACTTTTATCTTGCAGATCTCAGTCAGATTTGGAAGCTAATCTGTTTAAGGTATGTTAAAATTTAGGATTAAGTTTTGGCCACCAACTCCCTCACGTCTTTTTGATTTATTCTACCTCATCATTTATTTATTTGATTAATCTTGTTGTTCAAATTACATTGATTGGACCCATTTGACTATCACTATTGGTTTATGAATTTGTTTGGTTTAATGAGCAAATTAATAAGTTATCTGTTTATCTTTGAAGATCCGATCCGTAAGTCATCGTTAAATTTCGTGAAACCTTCTCATTGGATTTTATGTACAGCTTATGGAGCGAAGGGGTTATAAAGATGACTATATAAATCGTTACAAGATGATGACTAGGTCAGTAAAATTTCTATTGAATTGTTCTCAGGTTTTTTCTGGATTGATAGCTGGTATTTTCCCCTTTTAATTTACTTGACAATTAGTTGTGCACCATGTATTATTGTGCTTGCCCGTATTGATAAGTTTGTTAAAAAAGTATTGTTTCAGAATTGTTAAGCTTATTCTTGGGATTTCTGTTTTGGACATTGTCAAATTGCTAACTTTTTCAGACTACCTTATTTATGACTAGTATTGGCTATGTTGAACTCAGCAAAAGGAGAAAATTTTTTTTTTATGCTGGTAGAATGTGTTTCTTATAGAAGGCACACTCTTAAACTTTCAATGAATAGGTAGCCATTGGTTCTAACCATAAAATGCATGGATAGTATTTCCAAAATTGTTTTGATTTGATGATCTATGGAATGTTGGACTCATCTCTTACCAACTGAAATAGAAGAAATAAAATATTGAAGTAAATATGCTGGAATGTGTTTCACTGTATTAATTAAATTTTCTTGCCATTTCTAGATTTCACCATCAAAGAGTGCCTTTGGTAATTCTTGTTTGTGGAACTGCCTGTGTTGGAAAGTCCACTGTAGCTACCCAGCTCGCACAAAGGCTGAATTTACCAAATGTCTTACAGGTTATTCTTATGCCTATGAAGCTGTTCTGCTTCTGTCATCCCTCATTCCCTTTCATATACTTACTCCTTTTGGGATCAATTTGTGTTTCTAATTTTTGCAGACAGATATGGTATACGAATTGCTTCGTACAGCAACAGAGTATGTTACAGATATTGTTTTCCTGTATAATAGTTTGCACATTTAATTCCAGTATTATAGTTAATTGCTCAGAGCAATTTAGATCTTCAAACATTAATTTGATTAAAGTTGTTAAGGAAATTTCTTGGTGCAATGGAGTCGTATGTTAGGTATGCACCTGTAATCAGTTTTTATTGGACATAGGTAATAGATGGAAATCTTGTGGTAAATGATAACAAAATATCTGGTGAAGGGCTCCTTTCCTTTTACCAAATAGTATTTTAAGCTTAAAAATACATTCTAATATTTTATTCTCTTATAATTGAGAAGTCAATATATTTGATAATAATAATTATTATTCCTTAAAATTTTATTTTAGATATGCAACCTGTGTACAAAATGCTCCTTATTTTTAATAAAGTTTCTTAAAAGTCAAAATTGTTAAGCATTGTTGGAGTTTTCATGGTCCATGTGAGAATGCTTATTTCAATACTTGTTTGGTTTAGTGCACCATTGGCATCTTCTCCTGTATGGGCACGAAACTTCAATTCCTCTGAGGAGTTAATTACTGAATTTTGTAGAGAATGCAGAATTGTCCGCAAAGGTAGTATCTCAATTTCTACTTTCCTATTCTGTTTTTCCTAAATTGTCATTTGATGAGCAGGATGGTTGTTAGTAATTCAAGAGTATGTCATGGATTTTCTCTCTTTTATCAATGTATTTTTGTAGGTCTGGCTGGAGATCTGAAGAAAGCAATGAAAGATGGAAAACCAATCATAATTGAGGTATAGTGAACCCCGATAATTATGTGGGTTGTAAATTACATTGCTTTATGATGATATTTCTGTCCTTTATAGTTCCTTCTACCTTGTGCCACTGCAAATTCTTTTAAAACATACAAACTGTGTCCTCCTGTCTTCATTTGCTGGTGGAAATGAAGTTTTTCTTCAGCTTATTTGTGGTATTATAGGTTGTTTTCCTTAGCCTTTAAATGTGTTTCGTTTTAAGGTTTGCTGCTTTAGTTTGTTGCTTCTTGCGATAATGACAGGGGATACATTTGGACCCCAGCATTTATCTGATGGATGAAGATAATAAAATGCCAACTGGCACGACAGAGAAGGAAAAGGCTGTGTTTGTGGTATCTGGTGATAATCCGGAGGTAAAAGTGGAAACTGATTCTGCAAGTGCTTTTGGAAGTAGCAAGACTCCAGCATCTGTGGGCTCAGGAGAAAGATTATCTACTGAACAGGTGGACCAAGTGATAAGCTCTCTGGGATCTGTTTCCCTAGCAGGAAGTGTTACTCAGAATAAAGGTTAACTCTGACTCTAGAATTTTTGCTGACTTGTTTTAAAATTTGTTGAACTCCAATTCCAGAAATAAATGCAATTTTTTTTTTAAAATTTATTTTTATCGTTTAAATAAATGTGGTCTTTGAGAATTGACTACTCCATGGGACCTATGTAAAGTGCTTCTTTTGCATGGATCAAGCAAACCTCGGGCCATGAACCATAGACATGACCACGAGAAATTGATTGCACCCAATGAGAGTCAAACTTTAGACTTCATGCGTACTATTGATCAACCCTTTGGGGTTGACATATATTTATCCTTACGGTTATGCATCTATCAATTTTACAGAACAAGTGAAGGGTGCAGTTTAACATTTGGTGATGCAGGTGAAACGCTTCAAGACCTTGACGATGATAGAAAAAAGCCTGTAAAGAAAGAAAAATCTGGTGCTGATCCAATAATTGTGCCTATAGTTCTTAAGATGGCTGATTTTGATCATAAGGTGTGGTCACTTTCTTTTCACTTGTACAGCTTGCAGATCTGCACCCATACACATAATCACAAAATAGTGATGGTGAAAAACATTGCCTTTGTTGGCTAAGTTTCTTATTGCCTAAGAATGATTAAAAAAGGTATATCAATAAAAAGTTACCAAAAAATACAGCATACTGTGGAAACAAAAGAAATATTAAGAGAAAATGATTCTCTAGGATTTTTGTTTCTGGTTACAGTGTTTTACCAACAATTCAAGTTCATTGCCCTTGATTAATGGTAATGACCTTAGATAAACAATTACCATGTCAGAAACATAGAGGTTTAGATTTTAGTTGAAGGAGATACCTATATTGTTTTTGTTTATGACTCCTTTGCAAATTCTTATGAAAGAAGCTTTCGGCACTTGGTTCATTTCAGATAACAAGTGGTTTTATATTGATGGAAATCTAAACCAGTCTAAGTGGTTTTATGTTCTCTAGAGTTGTAAATTGTCTCATTAATGATTTAGTGGAAATCATGTTTCAATATGTTATTTTTTAAATTTTAGCTTTTATGTTTTTTTACACCAACAAGTACTTAATCAATTATATGGCAAGAAGAGCTAATATTGATTGTCAACACCTCTGGAAAGAGAAAAAGAGGGGAAGGTGGTGTGAGTATCCTCATGAGTTCAAGGAAACCATGAATACTTTGAAATAAATTCATGAATACTTGGGCTTATTGACCATAGATATTCTGCATGAGTTTAATTGAGGTACAACTTTATGAGTTAGGTCTTGGCGAATATTATTGATGCAGCTGCAGTTGCATTGAAGTAGTTTCCTTCATGAGGATTATGCCTATTTATTTTTTTCCAATTTTTTCAACCTAACAGCATATTTTAAGAATATTTTCTGGTCATATACAGGCATTACTTGAGGAGTGGATCTCAAATCGGACATTTAATGAGAAATGTTTGGTTCAGGTATTGACAGTTGCTGGTTTCTTATTCTTATGACTGTTTGTTCCTTGTAATTGGTTTAACTTATTTCTTGTTGGTTAACATGGTCAAGTATGAAGAAAGGAGGGATAATTCAATAAAGAGTCAAATTATTGAAGAATTTTTTCGCCATTGAGAGTTGGGATAAGTAATAGACAGAATTGCATTACGATGCTGGACAGGTCAATAGAAGTTTTGAGGAAAAATCAATGTCAAATTTGAAATGAGGATAAAAGGGGAAGGGAAATATTTAGTAATATGAAGAAGCATAATTGGATAATTTATTACTTTAAGGATTGTGTATTTTCACTCTGGAAATTTTGTAATTTGTCAGAGATTCGAACTTTTTGTAAGGTTTTACCTTATGTTTGAAACTTGGTATACAAGTCTTCCTCTGCTGGTCACAAGAAAAGAATTGTAGAAATTGGATTGGAAAAAAAGCGGATGCTTCACAGAATTTTCAAAATATATCATACTAATATCTCAAGCACAATAATAAATTTCCTTCGTAGTCTTGATACACCTTTTTGTTTGTTCTGCTTTCAATTTTTTATTTTTTTTTCGTTGTCTACTAGGTTGATTATGTTTTTGCCTGAGTGACACTTTTGACTGGTTGGTTCTGGTCAAAAGTGAGGCATGCTGATGACTTGAGTAGGTACATTATGTTTTCGCCTGAGTAACACTTTCGACTGGTTGGTTCTGGTCAAAAGTGAGGCATGCTGATGACTTGAGTGAATGCTTTGCTTGATATCATTTCCTTTCTCTTTGTATTCGTCTCTTGATGTCTGTTTAACTTGATAATCAAAGGGATTGTCCGTTTCCTTTCCACTTTTTATGATTTTTAAGATTTTAGTAATGTAAAAGTCTATGCAATATCTAATTTCTTGTTGATATTATTTACAGGATAAAGATGTTCTTATAAGAAACTTGAAAACCATTCAGGATTATCTCTGCTCCTTCAAGTCACAGGTATGCTTGTTCATGTCTGTTGAGCAGTCTCAGTTTGACCGGTTTTATCAAGTATAAAAATATAGCAGACATATGAGAAAATAACTAAGTTGGAGGGGTTGTTTTGAATTTTAGCAAAATCCTTATTACTGTTGACGGTTTAGCTCAATCTAACCTCTAATGATAAATATACCCTTCAAAATAAGTTGTTAGACATGTTAATAGTGAACTCTTGTAAATTTTGTTGAACTGATGGGAGCTGCTTTTTAACAAGTGTGACATTTGTTAAAAATGCTAAGTTGATAAGCATTGCTTGTTTTAAGTTGCCAAGCTAACAAGTAGCACTTGCCAAATTGATGTGTCACTTATCAGCTTAAGAATGACATATTTAACACTTTCTAACAACTTATCTGGAAGGGTATATTTATCTCTTAAGGTTGAATTTGGCTAGACAATGCAAAAAAAGTTTTGCTACTAATCAAAAGAGCCCCTTCAACTTGGCCTTTATCTTAACTAACCCAAGAAAAACTTAGAAATTATGGGCATCATGTTTTGTGAAACTGCTCCATATGGATTATTTTTATTATAAGTTTTTGACCAACACACTAACAATGGGTTTTTATTTTATTTTTTATTCTTTTTGAAGAATTATAATAAAAACATGAAGTGAGAAAACAATTGCCTTTTAACTGCCTCATAAGGGGTGAAACTAGTTTTTTTAACATTTAAATTTGACTGCAATGAATCTCTTATCTCTGTCTACCTGTATCTCTCTCAAAACATACTCTTATCTAGGATCTGTCCTTACGCACCCTGCCATTTCTCTTTCCTTTTCCTTTCAAAATCCTGTATAAAAGCTTTCTCTTTGACCTTTGTATAATTATGCTACGCTTTAGTTACCAATAGTTCTAATTACTATGTCTCATTCAACTCCCTTCAAAAGGAAAGCAAATTCTCAAATAGGATTCATTTGTTATTGGATGTTGGAGTTTTCTATTTCTCCATTAATCCTCTATCAACATATTGTGAATATGTTTTACTCTAATATAGATTTGTTAAAAAAGGAATATTTGGTCAATCGTCATGATAACCATAATTAGGTAAGAGAATTTAACAACAGGTTTGAACAAGTCAAAGATGGCTGGTCTTGATTTGCGAATGGAATTGCAGAGTTCCTTTTTTTGTTCATCCAATCCTTGCAAAGCATTTCTACTTTTTTGTCCAATCTCTTGATCTGCAAAAGAAGATGATTGGAACTTAAAATAGATAATTAGAGTACAATTGGAGTATCTTTATGACACAAATATATACCTTTTAAAGGTACAAATAAACTTGTACTCATGGTAGAATACTCACCATCATGAGTAAGGAAATGATGGAGATAGAAGTGTTTTGAGAGAGAAAATGGTGGAGAGGGAGAAACCGTATAAGAGTCAAAATTAAATGATTTAGAATTTTTGTATTACTCTACCCGAGGAGTTATAGCTATTAGACAATTTTTATTATATATATATTTAAAAAAAAAATATTTTTAAAGAATGTTTGTTCTCAGCCATTGGATATATCCAATGGTTGAGAATACAAGGTCCAGATTTTAACAAGATCCGGACATCTGCAGGAGAGCTTCATTATATATATATATATATATATATATATATATATATATATATATATATATATATAGTATTTTATATNAGATCCGGACATCTGCAGGAGAGCTTCATTATATATATATATATATATATATATATATATATATAGGATGTTATCTAACTTTACAATTGCTCAATAAGGCATGAAGTGGTTATGACTCTTATGACTTACTAGAACCTAGTCTTGTTGGAAGTTGTTTGTTGAATGGTACTAAATTACTAAAGCATTCCACTTGCATAAAACTGTGGCTTAAAAGAGTAGCTGGATTTCTAATTTGGTTTGTTATATGTGGACACTGAGTTGTCTTTGTATGTGCACACCATAACTGACTTGGAAAAAGGAGATCCTGTCTACTGGCTGGTCATTTTAAGGAGAAAGAGGAACTTTAAATTGCAAAAGATAACTAGTAAACTGAAATTGGATTTCTAAATACTAATATTTGATTTGAGTGTTGAAGACTCTGATTATGAAATTATATAATAGCTCTTACAACTATGACTGTTTATTCATTTTTCTAGGCTTAAAGGTACCCCTAAAATCATAGCCTTGGTTACTAGTATTTGTTCCTTATAAGTTGGATGGAATTAAATTGTTAGCATTGTGATAAAGGAAAGAAACCTTTATTGTGGAGTTATATGCCTGAAGTCTTCTTGCATCCGTTACAGCAGTGGATTTTATCCCATGATTTGTGTCGGGAAGTGCCTGCAACCAAGACTTCTACTTGAACTCTTTATAAAGTTTATAATATGTATCGTTATTGCCAATGCAGGAACGCCTTCCCAAATGCTTGTAGCTGGTCTTTTCTTTGAAAATTTTCAAGTGTTGTAAATTTTTTTTTTTCCTTTCCTCTGGTTCTTACTTAATTTTTCTTGGAACAGGGTCTGACAGTTGTAGATATATCCGCAACAACGTTCCCACAAACTTTGGATAGGCTGCATGGATATCTTCTTCAGGTATTTATGGTCAATATTATGAATGCTTCCTTGTCTCTTGAACAGCTTATAATAGACCTGATTTCTTAAAAACATGGGCTACTGCATTTGGCAAATTTTTGATGGCTTTAGTAGGAAAGCATAGTGCAATGGTCTGTGGATAATGATTAGGGGTATTGTTAAGCTGAGCATGTAGATCAAAGTTTTGATAGGAGCAGTTTGCAATGAGGAATCAGGAGTTTGGTATGTATGTGGTTGCTTTTGCGAAACGGCTGTGTTTATTAATTTCATGGAGTGAAGAAGCCAGATTTTGGTCGTTCACCTTTTATTGAAGAAGGGTCTTCCTATAACAAATTTACTACTATTTTGAATGTCTTTACTGAAGTGTTACGTATCTTTTTGTTTTCCTTCTGAAATGTTTGTGACAATCAGAAGTTTTTTAATATTCTGGCAGCTCAGTCAGTTGATTTTCCTTTGTTTTTCGAGCTGCTTGCTTTTACTGATATTCTTAATCTCTAATTGAAAATTGTGTTCATTTTGCAGTGCATAGAGCAAGGCATTTCATCAGTGTCCAACAAAAATGGTAGGCAGCCAGCAGAAAATTAGATAACATGCAGGATGTAGCTTTAGCAGTGATAGGTATGAATCTGACCTCCAATTATTAACACTGCATACATGTCGTAGGCTATGCAACCTAAAGTGTATCTAATGCAAACCTTTCAAGCTAAATGTTTTGTATTGCATACCCCACCCAGTTGCAAGCACAAATACAAATTAAACTAATTATTCTTCCAAAGTTGATGAGAGGAAGATTGATCCCTTGTTCAACTGCATGGTTCTAACTTGGAATAGATTTTTACTAAACTGTCTAGCTAAATTGGCATGATACTTTGATCAATTATATTTAATGGCCTTATACATCATATGAAACTGGGTTTTAGGTTATAGTAAAATTTTCATTTACTCCTTCTGCGAGTTGGTGAAAGTATAGATACTTTCCTGTAAAAATAGATTAAAAGTGGAGGAAATACACTGAGATAAGGAAATTGGAGATTGAATGAAGACAATTAAGAAATAAAATAGAATTGAGTGAGATAATGCAGCGGTTTCTGAAGATACAATGGATAATCGAATAGTGATGTTGGATAAAGTGCTTGGACCTTCGAATTTAATGGGATTGGCATGAGGTGTCACTCACATGGCACCAACCCCAGTTAGCCTTGGGCTGATTCCATCATCCTAGTCCAGAATCTGCACCAACTTCCTTCACTCAACACACAAATGTCTTTAAAGTGTGGAATACATGGCCTCTGCCCCAATCTGGCTGTCTTCTAGCCTAGCATGATTTTTTTTTGCTCATGTAGTCACGCTTAGTTTCCTTTTTTTGTTTTTGTTTTTTTTTGGTCTTCACTTGAATGATTTGTTTCTTCACCTCTTTCCACATGTAAGTTGCTCTTCTGACACTTTTACAGGGCTGGAAGGAGAAGGAATCAGTACATGTGCTGATAAGCAGTGGCGTAGTAGGTAAAGCGGTGGAATTCCAAACGATGAAATGTTAGAAAGAAAATGGAGAACAAGTTCTAGAAGGACCTAGCTGGAGCATCTAGTACTACGGAACTATATTGGTTGCTTCCAGTTTATAGCATGGTGGAAAACATTATCCCAGACTGCAGTTCTCTCGTACGCCAGTCAAACCCCAGCTTCCTGGGAAAACCTTCTGTTTTCCATGGTTCACCTGCTCCATTTGATGTTCCAAATTATGAAACTTGAAGGAGAAGCTAATGATGACCCTTAAACAAGGGTAGATAAATTATATTTCTTTATAAATCTCACATATAAGAACAGATAAGAGATAGTACGATGAGCAGATAATACTTTATTCAACTTTCTTGTTTATGTGTACAGGATTAACAGATAATTACTTTAGAGTTCTTAGTGGTTAAATGGTGCTGCAAATATGCACCGGAACTTTTGGCATCTGCAGTTGGGAGTGCAAGGGGCGCGTGGAATGGTTTCTGGCAAATCATTACTGGATCGAATATCTTAAGAAGCTTTTAATTGAATCAAACTGAAAAAGAATAAATTGAAGCAATAAAAAGACCGGAACTGAATCATGCTAAACATGTTGGATAAGTCTGGTTCGTCTACAAGATTGATTATGGTGTTGAATAGCTAATGATACTGAACAAATCCTAAATGGAGTTGCTTGTCTAAGCATGTCGTTGACAGTCGTATTCAAAAAGTTCATATTAAAATGGGTTAATGTCAACACACTCATAAGAAAGTCGGCTATATTTTATCTCATTGCCCTTTAATATATTTGATTATTTGTTAATTTTGCGCTTTCAGTGGTCCGATGAGCCAAATTTTAACTAACATTTGACCATTTTGAAGCCTTTTCCGAATGTGCAGCCTTTTGATTCGTTTGTATCATTTTATTTTATTCATGCAGTGAACCGTCCAAGGAAGATTTTCTGGTTCTCTGTTTCAGGGGAAAGTTGTGGCTTGCGTTGCTTCATCATTCAGGATTCATTGAAAATGTTTATCTAAGCCCGCCTGCCCGCCTGCCTAATTCTTTGAAATTTTCATTTCGTCAAAAAGCAAACGTTAATCAATCAAAACTTATCGTGTATCTTTAGATTGTTTATACATACATAGTGCACGTTCCTCGTTTAAGGAAAGAAAACAAAACCCTTTTGTTCTACATAATAGTATAAATACAAACTGGAAATAATTAATTATTAGGATCGAGTGCTTACTATTAGACCAACATTAATTAAGAAATAGTACAAAACATAATATTTATATTTATACAATTATATTGAAGTGAAGTATGCCAGGCTATCTAGTTCTGACATCACTTTCACTTCAATCTTGAGACAACATCTAGAGGCTTTGGTGCTCTTCAGGGCCATTCTGAATTCTGGTATAGTGTGGACTTTGGACACAAGATGAAAAAAAACAAAACAAAAACAATAAAAGTAGACACACGAGAAGGATGATTCTTAGCATTAGTACATTTGAGAATATAACAGTTACAATTATAGTCAAATTTCATCATCCCATAAGTCCTGGATGGTCTTGTATGGGCTTGTAGTATCATTGACAAGAAACTCTCCTCTCATGATCTTCCACTCGGACAAATTATCAATCTGAAGGAGATCTGCATCGTCCAATTTCAGATTGAAGGCTGCCATATTCTCCTTCATTCTCTCTTGATTGAAGCTCTTCACAATCACACTTGCACCCTTTGACAAACCCCATTTGAGAGCAACCTGAGCCGGAGTTGCTTTGTGCTTGCGAGCAATGGATTGGATGACTGGATTGTCAACCACTGCTGTTGACCCCCATGAGTTCCCTGGCCCTCCAAGCGGTGAATATGCACTTACGTGGATTTTGTGCTCCGCACAGACCTCACGAAGCTTGCTTTGTCTCCACATTGGATGCATTTCCACCTGTATCATCATCAATATTTCATTAGAAAATTAAATTATACGAACACCCTTTAGAGTAACATATGTAAAATGATTTCAAACATTTGTACCTTGAAAATAATGTAAACATTTCGGCCCTTCAAGCCTCGAGTAGTGTTTTTATATATTTTGATATTAAATAAATTGTTTTTGATTCCAATTTTGACTTGCCGCTTTATGTGTAGTCGTGCAACATAAACTGTTTTGGATACATTGTTCAATGTTCATAGAATGAGAGTGTAATAGAAAATGCTACCATGAAATGAATTTGGGACTTGATCTACAATTTTAAAGAATGAAATTTCAAGTGAAAAATTATTTTATATATCAGGGTTTTTTGACTTGTTGAACTTAGAGGTATTAAATTAATCGAATTTTCCATGCGCATGAGGTGTTTATAAATTCTCTCAATTAAATCTACTTAGTATCATTCATTTCTAATATGTAAATTTTGGGGCTTTTTTTTTTCTTTCTTCCAATTTCTATTTCATTGGCATACCCTAATGGTAATATGACCTCCTTCAATAACAACACCAAAATAATAATAATAATAAATAAATTATTCCTCATCGAGCCTTGCTATTTATTTCATTTCCCAATTCAACTTTTTCTTCTTTGATTTTTATATTATCTTATGCACGTGATAACCACAAACTAAAATGAGTAAACATATTGTATTGTATTATGATTGATGATTGATGATTGATGATTGATGATTGATAATTGATGATTAATGATTTTACCTGATTGACTGCTGGAGGCACAGATGCAAAATCTAGCAGCCGTTGGATCTTCTTGCTTGAAAAATTGCTCACACCAATGGACCTGCACAAGCCCATATCCAAGCATTTCTCCATGCCTGCCCATGTGGCCTCGAGCTCCAACTGCTCAAAGTCTTCTTCATTGGGGACAGCATCGATAGCCCATGGCTTGAGCTTCACCGGCCAATGCACCAAGTACATGTCTACATATTCCATGCCCAAGTTCCTGCAACATTCCATTAAAAATGGAAAAAACAAATCTTTATTTTATGCACAATCATCTATATGATTTTTTGTTGTTTCCAAAAGATTAGCATGGTTCTCAAGATCTTGATCCTCTCTTTGTGTTTGTTGTCCTTTTTAGATACTGTAAGATCTCATAAGATCTTGCTAAAGTATAAAAACGTGCTTAGAAAGGAATAAATTAAAAGGTAAATCCACTTGCAGATTGACCTCTCTGTAGATTTTGTGTAATAATAAGAGCCATAAACAAAAGATTTGGGTGTAATTTTTAAATTTGGTTAGATGTTATTGAGATTTGCTTACTTGAGAGTTTGCTGGAGTGCTGAAACAGGATCATGGTGGTCACTTCCCCAGAGTTTGGATGTCACAAACACATCTTCTCTCTTCACAATTCCATCACGAATGGCCTCTGTTAAGGCATTTCCAAGTGCTGGCTCAGAACCGTATATTTTTGCGGTATCAAAATGCCTGTAACCCATCTGCGCATACAGTAATGTTCATGCAAAATTCAGAGAATTAAAAGAAGGAAAAAAAAAAAAAAATCATATTAGCACATGCATGTGTATCTCTTTTACGTAAGAGAAGAAATTTTAAAAACAAATATCAAATGGTTGTTCTTGTTTTGTAAATATTGAATTGGTTGAACCAACAAAAGCTCATTTTATTTATAGTACTACTACACGAATGAGCTTGTTAATCGTGAAACAGTCCATTCGGCTTCAATGGCAACACAGTAGTTCATACAAGAAGCAAAAACAAGTAGGAGACCAATGTAGAAATTAACTGCAAAGTAGACTTGATAAAAAGTAGAAGAAAATGGTACCTTGAGAGCCATATGGACAGCAAGCTCGGTTGTCTTCTTATCATTGAGAAAGGAATAAGTGCCAAAACCAAGTACCGGTATGGTAATGCCAGAATTCAATCGTACTTGATCGCTCCTCATGATGATTTTGCTTTGGTTTCTCCCTTTAATTTGTCTTTAGAACACAATACAAATATGGAATGGCTCTCTCTATGCTTCCACATCTATTTATACACCACAAAGTCAACATTAATTAATTGTTTCTGAGGACACATCATCACATGGAACTGGAAGATATGCTGCTGCATTCACAAACTAATCGAGAATATAAAATTGTTGATGTGGGATGAGTACTTTAAATTAATAATTTGAGGAATACGTATCAAAGCTATGGGATCTGCCATGTCTCTTGGGATTTCATGAGATGCCCCTATCCATCTTCTAAAGCCATCCATCTCTTCTTCTTTTCATTAAGGCAAAGTTAGCTTCATAAAATATAGAAAATTTTATAAAATCAAACAATTTCTTTTTCCAGATTCTGAAACACTATAGTTTCTGAAACATATTTCTTGTATATACAAGATATTGGTAATATGATAAAACAACAACTACCTAGCTAGTGTTAAATGTATTCTAATTACTAAAATTGAAGAGAAGTTGATTAACAAAAACATTTATATATATATATTGAAAGTCAGACTATAACAATTGGTTGCATTTGGGATAAACATTTGTTGCAAAGGGCGGCCATTTGAGGTTGAAGGAATTTAATATAAAAGAATTTTCTGAATAATAAATAAATAGGGTGGATTTTGACATTAAAATTTGTCAATGCGTTGTTTATAAGCTTACAATTTAATATTAATTTGTATTGACTTCTTTGCGTAACGTTTCTATAATTTGTTTTAATTAGCCGGCCGCCCTCCAGTTGACTTTCCTTTATTCTTTCTCAAATGTCAAAATAGGAAGTGGAAAGACACCACCTGTGCTGTGCCTCATCACCATTGAGAGAAATGTGTTCTGCTCTTCCATTCGTCACCTCATAAACTGATAAGGTTTTAGAAAAGAAAAAAAAAACATAATTAATTATAAACGATTTTAATAAAGAGTAATATTATGCTTTCTAAGTTATCTCTCGAACAAAAAGACAATAATTTAGAAGTCATACCACTTGTAATATGAATTTAATTATTTGATATATTTATTCACATGAAACTCATGCATCAAATCAAATCACATCACTTTTTGGAATATGAAATTTGTGATAAAAAATTGGAATCCATAAGAAACCTAAAGAGATGCATTAAGAAGGATTAAAGTGAAGATTCAAGAAGATACAATCTTTCTCTCCCAACTCATTTCAATTTTTCTAATCCTTTATGAAATGCCTCTTCCATTTCTTTTATAGTGAATAGAATCGAGATATAAAACAACATGAAAGGAAGTAGATTTGTTTAGATTACGGAAATCACCTCACAATCTTGCGTTACAAAGCGAAACCAAAGGCATCGAATCCCGGTTAAATAAAAGGCAAGTACTAAGTAGAAACATAATAATACAAGGATTTGGGAAACAAATGCCAGAGTACATGTCTTCCGAATTAGTGCACCGCCACAGTGGTTGTCGAGATCTGCAAAATCCTGTCATGTGAAATAAGGATTATTCCATGTACCTAAAATCTTAGAAAATGCACTTTTTTCCGTATAATACTTGGTGTACAATACAGCTTTTTGTTTGTTTGTAACTAATAAAACTGGATTCTCTCAGAGATTGCAAGTCAACTCCGTATAAGGGGCTGCTTTGGGAGCATAGTTGTGTGTGCTAACATTAACAACTCATGCTTTGTGTGCAATTAACTTTAGCACATAGATAGTTCTGGTTTGGAAATGAGGACCCGTAAAGACTTGACTTGAGGAGGGTTTAAGTGGTCCCAAAAGTCAACAGTTGGTTCAAGGTGTTTACTCGATCTAAAGTAAAGCATATACGGATTTGCAGGGGCTGGAAGATTACAGGGTCGGTGATCTTAAGTTAATATCACCGCCCTGAGCTGAATCTCTTTGCATGGATTGGATTGGCTAAGTTTAATCAGAATTCAAGTGACCGACTCTTAACTATGAGCTGGGAAAAGCCGCGTGATCTGATCCAGATGGAAAAGCAGCTTCCCATTGTCTTTCCACTAATCGATTGATTCCGAGGACGAGATTTTGTATGGTACAGATAATCAGACGCGCATGCTACAGCTTTAAATATTTTGGTTTTGAGGACTAGAATGCCTTTGAAACTCAGTAAAGAAAACGGTTTCAGAATAAAATAACTCGTTGAACATTATCTTTAACCCAAAAAAAAAAAAAAATTCATTTTGTTCTTCAGCAAATGCTTTCAACCGTATGAAAAATGACTAAAAATTTCTTCGCTATTCAGTCTTATCTACGAATTTTTATACAGCTCATATGTGTACATAGGCATATTGAGGTGTAAATCGAGAAGAGTATGCATCTACAATATGAGAACAGTGTGAATAGTGCCAGTCCAGCATAATTTAAAGAATAGGGAATATGGGATAGGTACGGAACATTAAAGTATGAATCATTATTTAAAAGAGAAGCACGATATCAATGCGACATGAATAATGCTCGTCAAGATGTTTCAGATCAACCATCAAAAACTATGCAAGACAGAAGCACTAATGGACCTTAACTTTTAGGAATATTCCCCCCTCTCCCTTCCCCGGAAGTATGAATTATGAGGGTTTTTTTTTTTTTTTAAAAAAAAATTATTAATAAAAAAAGGTCTGTTTCAGTTCAGTCAAATTTCCCTGATATTTCACTACCAGTTAGGACGGTTTTAAGTATTACTGTTGAATTGAAGTCAATGGAACACAACTCTCTTGGATATAAACGGCAGTTTGTTAGTTATTCATGGTATTAACAAATACAACACCTTTCACAAAATTGTTGTTTTTACAACAATTAGGAGAGTATTCTCTGCCCCTACAGAATCAAAATATATACATGTAATGTATAGATACAAGTATAATAAATGGCTGTGCAACATCAATGAAATGAAATCAGTACCTATACCTTATAGACTAGATAGCAAATCTTGAAAACCTTAGTGCAAGTTGTCGGAGAACCCACCAGACAAAATAGACTCATCCACTGGCTTAGGTCCACCACATCACCTTAAAACTGATTCAAATAGTTTCTCAATCTCTGGTGGACACCTTGTGAAACCACGATTCCAAAAGTTGTATCTAGAATTCTGCAAAATTCATAGAAAAGGACGAAACTATCACCTAATCATCCACATCCTGTTTACATAACGAAGGGGCAAAGTTACCTTGATAAGCTCAATAAATGTTATCACAAGACCCCAAGGATGAGGTTTGTTAACACTCAGGCGTTCTAACAGCACTCTTCTTATCTGCTCCTGGATGATTTCCTGTATGCAAGGTCATGTAAACATTTGAGTTTAGAACAAGCAGTAAGCAGTGCCTGTTCCAGTTATAATTAACAATCCATGTGATATCAAGCAAAATATATTAGGCCAGATGGTGCGTCTGAAAACATGCTCTAATTGAAAGTATTACCATCACTATGCACGTTTAACCAAGACGATTCAAGAGAGGATGATTTGTTCCTGCCACTATTGCTACATAAAAGTTTTACACCATGATGCAATAAAAATGAAAAATATGCCATTTCATCATAACACACTACATCATCTTAATGTATTCATATCAAAACACACTGATGCATACAGCAGGTACGTGCAATGGGAGAAAGAAAAATTAGTATACTCTGCGGCTATGACATTATAATTTGGTTGACATGAAAAATGCACACAAAGAGCCATGTGCCTGTATATAATTATTTTGGTGACAGCATAGAATCTGTCATGTGAAAAGAATAAATAAAATAAAAATGAAATAATAATCACAACAACAATAATATTAGTTAAAAAAAAAAAAAACAAGAAAAAGACTAAGAAGTACCAAATAATAGCGATAGAGAATAGAAGCTGATTCAAGTACGATTTATAACCATTTTTGTATTCATTGCAAGATAATATGCAGAATACATGGAATATGTTTGTCACTCTTTCTCTTAACAATCATCTATTGTGGTTGTTTTAATTTTGCAAGTAACCTAACAAATGGCCAAAACCAAGTTTGAAAAAGATTGCAATGGGAAAAAATCAATTTGAATATTTTTGAGTGGCTGTTCAAGAAGAGCAAGCAAGAACTGATATCCTTGAAGTTTATACTTTAAAAATTCAACTTCGCAAGTGAAAAAAGCTACAAAAACATGTATGTTTGAGACTATGACCAACTAAAGGGAAGAGAGAGAGAGATCTTGAAGAACCTCGGAACAACTTCTCATTATCGTAGTAAAGCCAAGGTTGACATCATATCTTCAAATATTTTTTCAACCACATTTTGACCATAGTAAATTTTTAGCTTAATACAAAGGAAAACATTTATATAGATATATATTGAATTCCAATTAACTGTTTTTGCATTTCTATTTGTTAAGCATTTAGATCCAAAAGAAAAAGAAAAAGAAAAAAAGGAAAGAACTGGAAGATCAAAGACCAAGATAGATCCTCAAGTTGGCTATCCGTTAGATATAAAAAAAAAATCAAATTAAATTAAAATTAAAATAAAAAATGACATAAAATAAAAGTAAAATAAAATAAGCTAATATGTTCATGAGGAAGGTCATGGATCATTTTTGGCAAATGTTAAAATCTTGCATGCATGGCTCCTAAATCCCTGTAGTACAAGCTGCATAAAAGTACTTATCCAAAGGCTCATAAGTGATTATTTATAAGGTACAACTTCCAGTAAATATACAAATACATTAAATTAGTAATTAGAATGATAGAAAAACAAGCCTAACTATTGAATTTCATTTCTTTTTCCTAAGAAACATTAACTTTTGAATTCCACTGACTCTTGACATATGTAATTTCCTTTACTTTTAGTTGTCCTTGACACTTCCCTGTTGCACCCTTATTATGTTCTTGAGTTGTGCTACCTCAGCATCTTACAAAAGAAGTCAAGCCTATGCAAGGAAAGGCTAAGGTGAAAAAAACCAAAAACCCATTGATTTAGACCTCTAATATGATTAATCACATTAGCAACCATAGACAAAAATAAACATTAACAACAATCATGCCATTCAAAGAGGGAATTGGGGTTGGGAGAGAATAAACTCCGAAATGAAAAAAAATAAAAAAAGCTAAGGCTAATATAAATCCCACAGAAAATTCTTCTTGATCCCCAAATGTAAAGAAACCACTAAGAGCTAGTTATAAGGAAAGAATAATTGAAATGTTGCAATAGCAGGAAGAACAACATATCGATTTTCGGTTTTACCTTTAGGTCTTGGCAAATGTCCAAAATTTTATGCATGTTTCCTTGATCATTTATAATCATATCCAGGAATCCACAGATCACAAGCTTCGAGTTAGAATGCAAAAGGTGAAGAATCACACTTCGCATGGTATTTGCTACTATCAAGGGGAAAACAGTAGAAGACACATTGCACTGTAGCAGGTTATAAGCAGTCTGAAAGAATGAGCAATTTATTATCATCCCCCAAACAAAGTCTTGAGGAACCAATTATATCAACTTTATGATACCACTTTATAGATAGATATGCAAAAAAAGAAACCGTAATTTGCGCAATTCCAAGAAGTAATATTTCAGGGGTGTGTTTGAGAGGAAACTCAAGCATTGCTCGTACTGAACTTGCATGGCCTCTCTCAGCTAGTTGGCATAACACCTCCAAAAGGTCAAGAGATAAGCCTGCCTGATTTCCTAATTCATCTGGATGCCTATTACCATGAAATACCTCATCATATGCCTACAGGTAAAAGACTAAATAAATAAAGAAAGAAAGAAGTATGCTTCAATTAAACAGCAACAGGATGAGAGCAGGGGCAAAAATCTAGGCACAGAAAGCGACAAGACGTACTAGTTTCTTGACAGAATGAGCAAAGGTAAATATTTCAGGTGGAGCTGATACGGCATATCTTAGAAAAGATAACTGACCATCAGCATTCCTCCAGACAGACCCACATACAGCATGCAGAGGAAAAGGATCCTGCATATAGATTTGCATAAATGAGTACCAACCGCAATGAACTTAACATTGTATGCTTAACAAATATCAATGCTATAACACAATACCTGACATGCAAGACCATAAATGGACATAAAAAAGGAAAAAGCACCCTCATTGGGGATGTAAAAGCCCTCATGATCCAAATATTCCATAACATGTATCCATTTGGTTCCAGGAGCCTGAAACTCAAATTATCATTGTGCAAATCAGTCAAAGGTTTTACCTTGTCGAATCCCAATCACTAAAAGTAGATACACAAGAAGAGTGATTAAACCATTAGTACTTACAAGTTGCTTAATTGAATCAACAAGCACATCAGCATTCCAGGAGCTGAAGTTTGAGAAATCAGAAGTGGCAGCGGTGCCAATGGCAGAGCAAAATGTTGACTATGAACTCTGACTGTCGTCAAGCCCAATATAAGTGCGAGCAATTGTGCAAAGTATTCTTGAGAGAGTGACTTCATTCAATGGTTAAAAAAGTGAGAACACCTCCTAGCAATGTGAATAATTCAATGTGCATCCATAACCTAGTTCCCTCATAATGTCAGCCATGCTAGTTTCACTCTCCATCTCTGCTACAATAGCATCAAATTCATCTTCATTGTAGCCATAGAATGAGTCCGAATTTCTACAGGAAAAGAGAAGTGCTATAAAATGAATTCTATCCACTAACGATGAGCAATATACATATAATCAATTACACAGACACCACCCAAAAATAAAACAAGGTAAGATACATACACTGGAAACTTGGCCTCCTGTAGATTGCTAGAAAGCAACGGTACCAATATGAATGTAGTCCTCTCTCAATGACAACATTTGCATAAAGGAGTCCACATGCTTGGCAAGGCCCTGTGATTGATACAAGAACATAATAATATTCTGAATTTTCTCAGAAGAATTAATAGAAGCAGGATTTCCACATAACTCCTCTATCTGAGACATGCTAAAATTTTGCCCTGAGAAAAACTGATAATTGCATTATTAAAAGAAACAAACATGAAAATTATTTAAGAGAATATTTAAAATAGTCCTGAGACAAAATACTCGGGGAAGTAAACTTTACCAATTGCTTTGATCTCAAGATTCTCTGTCTCCATCAAGGCAAGACCAAGGGCAAGTTTCTCAAAGACTGATAAGTGCAATGCGTCAGATAAGTCTCCAAGGAATTTTTCACTGATCAGCATGAATCTCAACGCTTCGCAAAATACAGTACCAAAACTTGGTCGATTCAATAGATATCTAAATATTGCAGATAAAATATCTGGCCTCAGTTGCGTTTTCTGTATGTCTTCTCCGTCAAAATTTAAATGATCCAAGCAAGTTTGTAGCAGCAAAATGCTTCCTTCACTTCCATAATCAACAAACTTCCGAAAAGATAAGGGTTATGTGAGTAACTAATAATAATTATTTATTCCACCATGGTGAACAACATTAATTAAAATATCATAATTTTTATCAACCAATTCTGCAAGTTTACAAAGTAAAATTAATTACATAAACTGACAAAGTCAACAATTTCTGAGTAAACCACCAACCCATAAGTAATTTTTAGATAAAATTCCTAAGCTGTTCGAACTTTTTTTTTTTTGGGTCTGAAAGGGGGTGGCATTCAGGCTCACAAACTATTACATCACTAATCAGAATCCTTCACAAGATGATTTCTACCTATTTCTTCCATGTGAAAATTTCAAAGCTTCATACAATATTCTCTTTGCATTTTAATTTTGTATAACCCAAATCATGCACTGTCAAATCATACAACATTCAGTAGTTATCAAACCCATAGGATATTAGGGTGGCCTTTTTTTTCTCATATGAAACCTAAATAGATTTGAATTTGACTGAAATCTTAATAGATCTGAATACATAAATTTGGATTATTTTCTTTCTTAATATCTGAATATAAGTGTGTAATTTATTTTTATTGATAGAAAATATCTTAAAACTACTATTTTGACATATATATCCTTATTATTATTAAATATCATATAGGTTAAATTTCACATGTTAAGAACATACGAAAACCATTAGTTAACAAATTATTTATTTAGACGTTTAAAAGAAGGTATATTTTTAGTTAATTATGAAAAAATAATTAAAATAAAAGTATATACATCACACAATTTTTAATTTATTATTAAGGAAATTGTTATAACAATCAAAATATTTAAGACATAAAAAGAGTTAGATTTTTGAAAGAGTTCAATAGGAAATAATTAAGTATTTTTGAGATTTAACTTAATATAGAAAATCATTGTAAAGCTATCGAGTAATTACATCAAGAAAAATGATAGAACCTAAGGGGTAAGACCAGCTTCCATTGGCACCAATTCTTTGGGGCAACATCTGTAAGATATTGCCCGAGTTTTACCCGACCTGTATTAACAGGGTGTTTTGCATGGGTTCCATGGACTTAAACCATTTTATATATATATACAGCCTAAGCAGCACCCAAAAACTAATACAAAGTCAGCCTAAAATCCTATTTAAGTTGGATCAATAAAGAATTTTCTGAGTATCAGCCACCAAGATACAGTTCAAAAATCAAATCTAGTTTTCTGTTATGAGCTGTATATTAGGGATTGTGTGTGAGCTGTGAGCATGATTATAGGAGAGAATCATGAGAATGATTTGTGT
>JANLJB010001931.1:0-12737 GCA_026212285.1 Bursera cuneata | reverse complement strand
TTGTTATAGGTCCATGGCACACTTTATGCAGCGTCTACTAGTGGCCGAGTGACTGCAATTTCAGTAAAGGTATAAGAGATTTCACTTTAATCAATTACTGGAGCTTTTATGTGGAAGGGTAGATTTAGTTCAAGAAAATTTTTGGTTATGGGAATTGAACATTGTCTCTTTAATTCTTGCATGCACTTAAATGCAGTTTCCTAAATGGATTGGGACTTAAGCCATGTCTAAGAATAGGTTGGAGTTATAAAAAGATTGTTCTTTAAGGAAGATATTATTTGCACTCCAGCTAATAGGGTAGCGCCAAAGCAGTTTTGTTTACATTTATGATGACCATTGTTGTTACATTGATTCTATCTTTATTTACGATAGACATTCAGCCCTAATGCCGCAAACCATGATTGCTGCTGTAACCATCACCACTCACCAAACAAACAAACACTAAAGGCCTCTGCCATTTTGTTGCTGATTATCAGTTGTCAGTCAGCGGTGGTTTTTTTTCCCCCCCTTTAATCTTTAGAATATTTTTTATTGTACCTTGATATATATTTAATTTTAATTTGGAAAATGTTTGTGGCTTGTAAGCTGGAACCTCTTTTAATCTTGTGAACTGATACTGATGCATTGTTGGCTTTGTTTTCAAAAAGTCCAAATGTCCTAAAATCTAAGAAAAAAATAGGAAAAGTTGGTTAATTGGCTCCAGCCTAACTCATCTACCGGAAACGAGCTGCCAAAAGTAGGTCAACAGTGAACTAAACCACCCACTGAGCCAAATTAACAGTTTGATTTACTGCTTTTTCTGGTGAATTTGGGGCAAAACTGGCTGAACCTCAAGTATGCAGCCTCCATCACCATTGCCATTCCCTCACTAGCTTGAAATAAACAAACGAAAATATGTTAAATCGGATGGGAAGTACAAAGTGGACAAGACATCCAAAGTTAACTCAAATGCGGGTGAGTTTTATTGAATTGTAATGAATGAGCCTCTTCTATTACTGACTTTCTCCATTGACACCAGATAAGAGTTTCCCTGTATACTTTAGGAAAATGGGTTTCGTCCTGTCCGTTGTAGCTTTACACAATTTCTTAGTTACCATGAAGTGCAATCCAGCTCGATCAGAAAAGGGAAACTTCTGTTGTGGCTTTTCTCTGAAAGTCTGACGGTTTTCTGATCTATGAAATCAACTTAATGTAATGACACAGTTTTGTGCAGGCAAAATTTTTAAATTTAACCATATTTGTTCTTAAAAATTTCATTTAAGTTTTGTATTGTGCTGATTTGCGTTACACACTATAATTTAGAAGATAATATTTTTGCTTAATTTCGACTGTCTTGTTAGTGAAAAATTGCATAAATATTTTAACCATTTATGAACCATAAATTTCATTGTTATTTGATATGTCCCGTAGACTGTTGTTGTAATAGTTAAAATCCACTATTCTTGCTTGGAAGAAAAACAATGTTTGTCAAGTTTGTCGCTAACTTGGGCTTCTTTTGACAAATATAGGCTTCAAGGTTTCATACTTTGTGGTTGTGTGAGCTCGAAGTACCAATATTTGGTTCTCTCTCTATCACTTCACCAAATAGATATGGTAACCGTCTGATTTGACTTATAATATCTGTCACTTACGTTCATCCGGGTTGAAAAGTTTTTTGTAAATCATCTTTTTGTTGTTTAGTGGATGTTGTTTGTTTTCTTTAAAGGATTCTTGAATATTATGTACTTGGTTTTGCTGTAGTTATTTGTTGCTTGGTAGATGGGCATGTTGTTGCATTGGATTCAAATGGATCCATCATGTGGAAGGTATGAACGGATTATATTTCTTAATAATTAAATTTAGGTTATTCTTATTTTACAATTTTTGGTGGTCAAATTGATAAAAGACATTAGACATAGATGTTATGTTAGTGTCTCCCTAAGGTTTGTTATTTGATTATCCTATTGTAAATAGGTTATCAAATTCTTTGCTATGAGTTGCATGAACCTCTTTATTATTTGGGATTGGTTGAGAGGGAAATAGACCTCTTCTATTTTCTACGTAAGTTTGATTCTTTGACCTGTAGTACTAACTCTTCTTTGAGTTACTGGGGGATGTTTTCTTTGTCTTATAAACATGGCCTTCACTATAAGAGCTGTTATGGATAGTATACGAAATATGTTTTTGCGACTTCCAAAGTGCATCCCCTGCAACGGTGCTGCCCATGGAAGAAGTGTTTGGTTCTATTAAAGTAATTACAAATAACAATAAGAAGGGTACTTTGGGCACATCCTAACTGGGCTGATACCAACTCAACAATAAATATTATGCAGATTAAATTGTATTGATAGATGATATGTCATCTTTCATTTTATATTGTCATTTTGTTGTTCACTTGCTACATTTATCACAGAAGGGTTGTATTGTAATTTTCAAGATACTGTTTCCTATCAATTCGTTTCTTCTTCAGTGCAGAACTGGTGGTCCAATATTTGCTGGGGCCTGCACAAGTTTTGCCCTTCCCTCTCAGGTAAAGCATTTTTGTTACATCTAATATCAGAACTATTAGATTTGTTTTATTTTTTCAGAGTTCATTTTTCTAATTGGTCAGTGGTGCAATTTAGTGTTAATTAAAGTATAAAGTTCTTCAATCGAAAATACCTTTTCTATCGTCAAACAATTTTTATTAGTAGCACTAAAGCTGATAATGCATTTATTGGACACATTCATTATTAAAGTGTTGATAGTGAGTTTTTCCAAAAAAAATTGCATGTTTTATATTGAAGCAGTAAAGGTAAAGGCTTAACACCATTTTCCTGAATACTTTTTTATCTTTTACCTGCTTCAAGTATCCCGATGTCTGTCGGGTCATGATCTTATCAATGGTCCCCAAATTATTTATTTCTGGTGATGATGATTCATATGAAATATATAGTTCATCAAGTTCATCTAACTTCTTTCTTCTAGTTCCACATTTCCTACATCTCTTTTCAGGTGTTGTAATTGCTTTAATCTTTTGTTATTTCATGCACACAATTTCATCCATTATAATTGTTCTGCTCATAAATTTATGACCTGCGTCATTAAATAAGGGGAAAAACTAGAATCTTGCTGATTCTAAACAAAGTCTGTTTCCTTATTTCTCTTACAGGTGCTAGTATGTTCCAGAAATGGAAGTATATACTCATTTGAATCGGTAAGGCTCAGATAGATATGTACATGTAATTTTATATTTCATAGCTTGTAAATGTTCCATACTATGCTCGGCATAACAATTGGTATCAATAATCTTTTGGTAAATTAGAATTTCAGATCATGCTTGAAACATGGAATAGAGTTTGATCTCTGCATATGGGCTGCTTGCTACTGGAATATGGTTACATTGTGTTTAATTTTATTTTGCTTCAGATATGAGTTTGGACTTTTTTTTGGTGGAGTTATCTGTAGTATGACAAAATTCCAACCGTGGTTTATATTTACTGGACAATTCAAAAAGTTACTAGGAAGAAGCTGAAGACTTTGTGCTCAACATTATTAAAATTAATTTAATTACTGAAATTCCTTAGTATATGGAAACTGCCAGTAATTAAGTCAGTTGACTCATTAGCATGCTAATGATCAAGTTTTACAAACTGTCCTAGGTTGTCTATGAGCATATTTTAAAGGCTTGACTGCAATCTTTGCAATACATTTGCATGCTTCAGATTCCCATTTTACTTTGCTGGGTTCCTGCTGGATACTTCTATAGACACCAAGTAATTTTTGTTTTAGATGCCGGAGGAAAGAAACTGCATAAAACAACTCGTTTTAAAACATCCATATGGATGTTAACCAGTTGTGTGATTTACTTCAGGAAAAGGGAGACCTGCTTTGGGAATATAGTGTTGGAGATCCAATTACGGCATCCGCTTATGTCGATGAGAACTTGCAGTTGATATCTGAAACCTCTCTTTCAGCTGATCGGTAAATAAACTGCATATAATAATGCATTTTGCAAACTCTGATGTAATATATGACACACTGATTATCCACATTTCCAGGTTGGTTTGTGTGTGTGCCAGTTCCGGAATCATACATATTCTTCGCGTCAATTTACATGCCTCTGGAAAGGAAATTCATTCAAGAGACATGGTGCAGGAATTTGCAAGGCTGGAGCTAGGAGGAGACATATTTTCTTCACCAGTGATGATNTGGTGGGTGGGTTTTTGTTGGTTGCAGGGATGATTATGTACACTGTTTTGTTGTTAGAACTTCCAACAACTTAGTTGAAGAGTAAGGAGTTTTGTTAGACAATCCATTTTCAACCAGATACTGAAATTTTACAGTAATGGCCATTATGTAATCAAAATTTATTTCATTGCCAACATTCCTGTTCCTTTCGCAAGAATGACCGTCTTTATGATACACTTACATTTTGTATTTATTTAGAGGTATAAAATTACAATATATATATATATAAATTCTTGTTTTGATAGGAGAGTTTGGATGATAAGAATATAAGGGCCTTTTAGAGGTTAGAATCAAGTTCTCCCTTCGTAAGGCATTAAATAAAAATAACTTTAGAGATGATTATATCATAGTTTGATTTTTCTATCATAAACTTTTATATTACATCTAGAGAGGAGGTTAATAGTTGATTTTTAAACTAATTTTGANCTGAGTTGACAAAATACCAAAATTACCTTTACAAAATAAACAAATTTTGTTATTATTTAATTAAATATTAATTCTTCTTAGGATTATCTTAATTCTCATGGTATATGTTAAAAAAAAGTTTAAATAATTTTCAGATAAATGATAAATAAATCTTCACCCCCTAAAGTCCACTGATTTTCTAAACTAACAAAAGCGTCCTTCAACCTAACGGAAGTCTGCCGGATCTGTTAATCGACAAATAATATTCCACAACATACTAAAATACCCGTAACCTCTCCTTTCTTTATAAGAATCACAAAATTTCTAATAAAAACAATAAAAATTAAGGAAAGCTTTTTATTTTTTTTTTTAATTTAAATAAGTAGTAAGATAATGTAAATGATNAAAATACCATTATTGTCGAAGCAGAAGACGTAAAACATTTCTGTAAACATACTAATTATATATTAATTTTTTTTAGAACATCAGACAAATATCACTACATGCAATTAGTTTTAAATATTTTAATCTGTTTTTGAAATCAAAGAATTTTGTTTGTAATTAAAAGTAGGTTAATGAAATTTATTAAATTTTATTTAACATAAAATTTAAGCAAATATATATTAAAAATATTAGTGAATAACCCAGTTGGAAGAGGTTATTTTAATATTTAGCAAAACTTTAATTTTGTTTTCTATTTTCTTATTACTTGGTCAAGTTCAACATCTAAATACGAATATTCTATTTCATAACATTAAAAAAGAATGCTTATTAGATCTATTGATCAGGGTTGCTCATTAATAAAGATATTGAGCTAACAAGCATCGATTCTCAGAGCCGCAAGTCAACTCATCATTGATTTTTCAAGGCCTTCTAGCAATTTGTGTAAATGTATTTTGGTTCTTAAGTTGAACTTGGTTAAAAAATAAAANAAAAAATTAAGATTTTGTTAAAAATTCAAATGATATGTTTGTCTATTCTTATCAATTTTAAGTTCCATTTTGATAATATTAATATATTTGATTTTTTTTAATGAAAATACTAACAATAAAATAACAATGATATGTTTGTTCGTTGTTATCAATCTTAATTAATATTTTTCCACGTCTACTTACTATAATTTTTGCGTCCATATGATTTTATTTTATGTTACATACATGTAAGTGAGGCTAATATATAGTTATTAATATATATTTAAAGGGTGGGACTATATGAACCCCCAAATATATTCTCCACACCATTTTCTTTCAATGCACTCACGATTTAAGACTTATATAAATCTGTTTTATTGAACATTTAATAATTTTAAAAACTAAACTAATATAACCAATAGAAATTTGATAGTTTATCAGTATAACTAATATAACTTATTATAAGAATAAAAAAAATTATCCATAACCTACATGATTTATTAATAAAGATATATCATGTTTTTTAATCACTTGTTTCTTCAAATTTAAATGAAAATTACATGTTTTAATTTTATTCTTCATGTAATAAACATTAGANTGATTAATACAGAATTGATTATATAGATTCTTTTTACAATTATTTATATGTTTTATATAAAATATTAACTTTTAAAAAATTTAAGTATTGTGCACTTAGAGAAGGACGTTTGTCGAACAAGTTTGGGGGTTCATATCGCTCCACCCCTATTTAAAATGCAAGGTTAGGAATATTATGAGACTCATAAAACGACTAGGGTTACAAGCTATCCACTGAATGGAAACCATAATACTCGTCACAAATCTAAGAATAACATACGATTTCTATGTTTAAACAAGATGATTGTTTTTTTTAACAATATACTTTCACATAGTATAATATTAATTGCTAAAATCACACTATGTGGGAGTTTTATGATTAATTGTATATGTGAATCGCCTTGCTACTGACATGTAGATATATTGGTTAACAAGAACAAAAACAGAAATGAAAAACATCCTTTAGTTAACGTTGGTTTTTTTAGATCTGCCTCAAGCTCATTATAGTTTACTAGTTTAGGTTGTGGCTTGACACACAATAGACGAAACAAGTAAAAGCGTTTCACGAAAGCACCCGTTAACCAACACCAACCATCCCGATATCGACGGATTTCATTTATTTATTAGTTGTAATTTGTTCCTTCCCCTCGGATGAACATCTCTACCACTCCCAATCCAATTCACAACCTCCTCTAACCAAACCAAGGAAGATCAAAGGAAATTTTTTGATAAAATCAATCTCCAATTTGATTGATTATTGTTTATATGGAAGGCAGAAAAGGAGACCCCAGAATAGTCATAATCTCGGGCTTTTTCTTTGTATCCATAATTGCTGGCGGAGTTCTCCTAGGCCTATACATTTTCTTTCCAGATAAATTCTGTTCGATTAGCTATGCAATCGGAGGAATGGTTCTTGTAGGCATTCCTTGGTTCTTTTGGTTCTTGGCTTACCTCTACAGATGCATTAAACCAACCAATGACCTTCCAATCGAGCAGGAGCGTAAAAACAAAACCAAAATCCCTCATGCGGCTGCCAAAGCGGTGACAGCGTCTTGTGATGAGGAATCCTCCGTTGATCATTATCCTAATGAGGGCCGCAAGGTGCAGTTTGTTGAAGTTGTTGTAGGAGACAACGACGATGATAATGATAATGATAATGGTATTGGAAAGAGAAATCCTGGAACTCCTAAAGGACGGCAGTTGGGCACGATATTGTGAACCTCCATATATAGCATTTGAACTAATATATCTTATGTTGGTCCTATGTAAAACGATTGAAATGCCATTAACGTTGCACCTGCGTGCGTACGTGCATGCGAGAATATAACAAGAGAAGGTTTGGAGTATTAATCTTCATTCATGGTGCCGCTTGGGGGTGTTAATTGATGGTATTTCAGAATGCACAACGATCGTCGTCGATCAATCGGACGGATATTCCATGTGACAAGGAGATATAGAAGGCAGAGAGTTCTTTTTCTGCTATGAATGAGAGGTATTTCTCTATTGTAGAAAACAAATGCTTGATGGTTTTTGATATTAACAGAAAGTGGTAGAGGTATTCATTTCTTCATTCGGTAAATACATATTCCTTTGGGAAATTTTCTTATTTTTTATTTATTTCTAGCTTCATGTAGAATTAGAAGCTAGCTAGCTACTTCTATATATTATATGTTAATTATCTACAAATTTATTGAAATTTGTATTGTAGCATAGCAATAACTTCCTTGGCTGTTGAACTAATTACTCTACAAGATAAGATATTGGAAATTCATTTTTACATCGATCCAAGTGATTAGTTTATCGGAAGATGGATTTAATTAACCAACGTATAAAAAATGGTTATTTAAAACGAATCCTCGTTTAATATAAATTCATGCATGGTAGCTTGGGTTGGGGAATCATTAACCAGGGTTTCTTTTCTGGAAGAAGAGAATGAACTTCAACTCATTTTAAACTGGCAAGTCCTTGGTATTGTTGACTTCTTGGATTCAATATTCATATATATAGCACTTAAATACTTCTGTAATTTACATATATTGATGAGCTGATGATGATCAGGAGCTATCAGGCCTGAGACAAGGATATATAGGCACATAATGTAGGATTAGAAGCCGTAACCTGGGTATACTATAGTAATAGTCATAAGTAGTACCGAATTTAGGTTCTCAGCTTCTCCCTTTGTTAACCTTTAAAGTATAGAAACAAAATGTCAAGAATTTTAGAGAATGATCAAGATGAATAACATCAAAATTTTTTACCCGTTATCTGAATTAATCCCAACAAAGAATTTCTTGATAGAATCACATTTTAGCTAGAAAACTACAATCGTGAGTCTGTCTCTGTTAATAAATTAGAAGAGGAGTTCCTTTACCCTACTTAAAATTTTTCTACAAATTCTCGTAGTACTTCTCATTCTTCTTCTTTCTCTCTAGATCTCGTACAAGTCCTGATGATATTCCTTCTTCTCTTGGGCAGAAGATCAAGAATTTGGGAGAGTCAATAGGCAGAAGATAATTACTTTAAGGGCTTTGAGGTGGCAATTAAGAAATCACAGCAAAGAAACTTGACTTGAGTAAACCCTCAAAATTCTATTAGTTGGCTGATATTTTAATTTCTAGTACTCCTGGACAGCATAAACTTAACCACGAAACCCAGAGCTGGTTGACCAAGCCTCAACTTCTCAAAGCCATAGTTACAGCTCCTGTCTAAATTTTTTGAATGATTCTAAAATGGCTCCAATTTATCATCTCAAGAGTCCCCCATTCTAGGGTTAAATTTGGAATAAAATGCTGGATGACATAGGAGATTAATTAGCGGATACATTACAGAGAATATATATATGGGATGCATTCAGTGTTGTTTTAGATGTTCTATTTTAAAATGTTTCTGTTCAAAAATTCAAATTAACTCACCTTCAAATATATATGTATATAATCTAATGGCATTTAGTCCATGGTAGCGCTCCATCCAATGCTAGAACCTTTTTGTGTATATATCCTCGCAATCCTTTATATAGATTCAACATGTGCAGGTTATTGCATGAATGAGTTCATAATAAAACCAAAAAATCATTAGGAAAAGATGATTACTCTCCATGTCAGTAAAATATGAAGAAACATTACTTTACAATTTGATCTTTTGTATTGTTATCAGATAAATGGATATCATAAGTGTATTGTTATCAGATAAATGGATATCATAAGTCTGCTTTTCTAAGTGTAATCTTCCTCAGTCATAGAAAACTGATAGATCGGGAAAGGAGATTCCACAAATTCTTTAAATCACCGTTGTACTTTTAATTAAATAGTTGATGAGATGTAAAGAAGAAAAAATGGTGAAATAGACTCAATCAAGTTTATGAAGAATGAAGGCTACATTCAGACTTAAAATAAGAGAAAAATAAATAGAAGTGTCAGGAGTTTAAAGAGAATGTAAATAATCAATCAATTATTAGAAATAATAAATATATAATGTTATACTCCAAACCTTGGATGCACCTTCTTCTTCTTATTAGTCTGCTTGACATGGCAATTATAATCATGGATGGTAGTTATGCACCCAAACTTCCTTTTCATTTCCTTCCAAATGCTAATCTTACCTTTTTTATTCAAGCTGCAGCTGTTATCAATTTCATTCCTCATCTTATAGCACTCTCTTTCTATCTCCATCACCTTGTTGCTCATCATCTTTCTTTCTTTCATCACTTCTTGATCCTCACCACAGCTGACCTTTGTGTCATATTCTTCAGCCGCCTCCTCCGCTTCTTCCTTTATCAATCTCTCATCAGAAGCTTGAATCTCCTTACTGATCGTATCTCGTAGCTGCAACTGTGCCACAAACAAAACTTGCACAATGACCCGCAATGGCAATCTTTCATTTTTCACGGCGTGGTCACAAGCTTCAGTGGACAGCTTGTGGCAATCTAACACTTTGCATACTTCTTCCTTCTCTAGCTCTGTCAAGTATTTGTGTTTGTCTAAGTATATATCAATAGCCCTGTAAATTCCATCGTAGTTCCTTTCTGTTGCTGATGATATTGCACTCGACATGTCTGCAATGAAAATAAATGTTTCCATCTTCAAATCTATGTCGGTTGCAACCTCTGTCAAGAACTCTTCAATGAGTTCTGCAACTGTTATATGCATTGAGATATCAGAACATGAATAGCTACCATAGAAATTCTTCAGAATTCTCCTCAAACACTCTGTATCGTATTGCACTTCCTTAGCATAACCGTTTGTAGGTATCAGGAGATCTTTTACCGTTGCCTGGTCTAGTTGTTTTCCGATCCGAATCTCGAACCCAGTTCTACAATCAGAGCTCGCTTCCAAGCTCATTGTATAGCGAAGCATTTCAAACAAGAAAGTGCACGGAAGGAGTCCTCTTTCGTGAGGCAATAGCTTTTCAACTGCTTCAATGACTTCCCTACGAGAATTCCCGTTGTTAATTGTCACATTGTCATCTCCGGAAGTGCTTGAAAAGACCCATCTTTTTGCATATTGACAAATGGACGCAGCCACATACTCCGAGGGCACTCCATGCTGATTCATCAAGCGAATAACGGGCTCATAGAGCCGGAGAGATAGTGTTGTCAAATCCTCCGACTGCCCATTAAGAACAAAGAGTCTTCTCCTTGCATTTGGCCTATACCCATCATCAACATCCTCACTAGCATCATCAGGTGTCTGTTTCCTGATCGGTGCGCCAAGAAGGTGGGGATCAGCGAGTGCTTTTGCAATGAGGGACTCTAAACAGGCATCAACCAAGCCAATATGCGCTGCATATTGAAGGAAATTCTCGGCTACTCGGGTAGCTTTTATGGTTTCGTTCCAGCTAGGGAGAACTTTTTGTTTAAGGAAGTTAAAAGCCTCGCCTAACAGATTATTTCTGCAGTGGCTTTCAGTCATCTCCAAGTAAAAAGCAATGCAAGCGAGGGGTATAACGTTTTCAGTGGACATTTGCGGTTCATATCCATGGCAGAATCTTGCAACAATCTCAAAAATTTCCTCATCAGCCGGAATGTCTCGAAGGAAACACGAGAGATCTTCATGGGAATTCTTTCTAAGCATGGCAGCTACTTTGGCTGATTTTGTAGCCAGAAGTTCCTATACAAATATAAACAAGTTACAAGAACATTTAAATTTGAAATTGAAAAATAACAAAATTAAATTGAGAACATTTCTCACTTTGTCCAAGTTGAAAGGCACACCACGTACATAGAGCTGCAGGTCATGAGATGAGCTCCTAGACTTTGTCAGCCTGAAAGGAACTCAGAATACATAATCTCTAATCAATTAATTATTAATTAAGGTCAGAATGGAAAAAACAAACGAAATGACGAAAGTGTTTACCACGATGATACATCTACGCTTTCTCTGTTAGTCATACTAGGGCACTTCCTCATCTGGTGTTCGCTGGGTAATGAAAGAGAAATTCCAGTTAAAAATTCTTGAGTTTAATTTGTTCATGCTAATGCCTAAGGCTCTCCCTTGAAGAAAAAAAAAAAAAAATAGAACAAAAAATCATGGGAAATAACTTGAAACTTATTACAAGTCGTGCATCATTAAAATCTTAAAAGGAGCATTAAAGAAGCAGAAGAGGTTAATTATGACATTAACTAAAATCATGGTTTTCAATATTGGAGGAATGAAAATCAAGAATGTTTCACAAATAATCCAAAGAAGAAAATAACTTACATTGATGACCATGTACGTTGGAGCTTCAATAAGCTGTTTCTGACTATCTGTAGCTTTCTTTTCAAAGCAGAGAGTGAATGAGTGAGTGAGACTACCTACCAAGTGTAGAATAAGTTGAACTCTCAAAACAGAACCAACGTTCGAAAATCAAAACTCAGATTTTCCTAAACAGATGGGTTCAGTTAAATATGTGAGAATCTCATTTGATTCGGGATTTCATTTGTTATCTTCAGAATTTCCGGGGAAAAAAAAAAAGGAAAAAGCTAAGAGAAATGCAATATTGTTATTAAAGATTGGGGCTATGATACCCTCTAAAAAGGTTATGAGAAATTTACATTCATTTATGGATATCTTTATAATTTTTTTAGATACAAATAATCTCATTCACTTTCCATGCACCTAACCTATATTTCTAATAATTTATAGAGCCTTTGTTAAAGAATAAAAATTTATTGGTATGATGGTATCCAATTACTTTCCAATACCATCTAGCCAAAATTAATTCCTATTTCCAGTAGACTTGTTAATTCAAAAATTAGAGAATAAATAATAGTGTATATTAAGAGTTCATATAGATTTTTTATTCAAACTGGAACCACTTTAACCTTTCGTAATTTAATATATAAAGTTATTAGATATTTGGATACGCACCTTCCATGATCAAATCAAATATATAAAAATTACAGGATACAGCCATCCAAAACCTTTTTTTAATAACTCTGCTATTACTATATATACAGATACAAACTACAAATCATGAGAAATTATCCATCATTTTAGAGTTTTGACACAAATTTTATTCCATGAATGGAACGCCTACCATCACTGCAAACCTCCCTGATATTCACCGTCCACAGGAAAGAACCAGAACTCCTTGCTCCAGCTAAGCCCACTCCTCATGAATCCAAACCACTTTCGTGTTGGACTATTATGCCTTAGA
>JANLJB010001928.1:2232-30788 GCA_026212285.1 Bursera cuneata | reverse complement strand
CATGCATCTTATGCAAAAACTTTTATTTTCGGTAAAATTAAGTGAAGATGAAGTCATCTCACACAATACAATTTAAACAAGTAAAGTTAGGATTTAACGTGGGACTGCTTAAAATATTAAATACTAATGTTGAACTTATACTTCCAAATTTAATTTTTAGATTGAATGATTTTTAACATTGTGTCGTTTTGCCTTACTTCTCAACAACATAATTTTTTTTTTTTTAAACCTATCCTCAAGGTTTAGCTAATATTAGACAAAACTTAAGTTTACCAATTTAATCAATAACATCCCTGAAGTTATCACTTTTAATCAATAACATCCCTGAAGTTATCACTTTTAATCAACTAATGTTTTCCATTAGCTTCGGCACTAATAGAAGAATGGAATGACTAATATGCGCCTAATTCTCAAATAATTTAAAAATTCAAACCCTAAATTTTGAAATCCTAAGTTACAATCCCTAACTTTAGATCCCTAATTAATCCCAAATCAATTTTAAAATCCTAATTCCTAAACCAACCGAAACCTAATTAAATTAACAAAAGTCAATGGGTCTTCTAACGGAGCAAACAATGACCATTTGGTGGTGTAAAAGTTTACCAAAATAAGAAAGCTCGACATTTTCAAAAGCTTCTAAAAGAGTACACTTATAACCAGGGGTGTAAAAGTGAATGTTTGAAGCATAGATTAATAGTTTCACTCAATTGATTATCTTGTAATAATAATAAATTGAATAATTATCGATCATTACCCTTACCTTTTACTTAAATTTAACTGATATGAGACTTTTACCATTTTTCTTTTCCAACATCCCTAAGTTTTCAAAAAATCTCTTCTTAGGTCATTCAGTCACATTTTTCGTCAAATAACAACTGGTAGAAAGATAAATTGGTATTTGTTAACTGTCTTTTTGCGGTACCTCTATTTGTCTTCTTATATTTCTAAATATAAAAAATTTTATAACCTCCTTATAGTTAGGTATTATTATAATGTCTCCTAACATGTTTCATAAATCCTCGAAAAACCCCTATTAATGTAGGAGATGTTTCTATCAATCATAAAAGCTAATCGATTCTTTATTAAACTTAGCAGTGGTAAGTGTTATTTAGCATAAATATAAACTTGATATTTCAATAGAAAATACATTAGCAAAAGATTTTGTATGATTAAGATGAAACTTGGGGGTTGATGGTAACAATGCCTAACCACAAGGGGATCCAATTTTTCCTAAATAATTATGTTATGAAGTATTAATAATTTAATAAAAATAAAATATGATTAAATATGTAAATATAAAAATGAATAAAAACCATCCAAATATAAGTTTTGAAAAATAATATTATCAATAAAATATTATATAATAAGTTAAAAAAATTCAGTCAACATTTCTAAATACGAAAAAAACACTATTTGTATATTGCAGCCTTTAGTTGAAATATTTGTATTTATTTCAAGGGTAATTTGATCATTTGACTCAAATTTATCTTTTAAAAATTAGTCTATTTTCATATTTGTTAGTACAGATAAAATAGTAAAATTATTGGAATATGAAAATCAATAAATGTTGACTAACAGAAAATATAATTAAAGGATCTGATAAGATAACTTTTGAAAATTTAGGAATAGTGAAAAAGAAAAAGGTTTAAAGTCCCGTATAAATTTCTAGTAGTGTGGAATGAATCGGTATATTTATACACATGGAAGAAACAACACAACTACCTGTAAAATCGTTTACGTACATACGTACGCATAACTGACTTCATTATTCATATTTCATAGGCTGAATTTCCAGTAAATTGCATGGGAGACGATGGAGGATTATAATTTCCTCAAAAGCATGCTCGGACCTGATCAACTCATTGCATTCATCTTCTAGACACCTACCCTTCTACTTACTTTTCTTTGAAATATTAGTGCCGAATTTCTTAACCCCTATAGTTTGTTTAAACATCCTTTACACCCTTTAAACTAATATTAAAATGTTTTTTACTATTGCAATTTATATAAATATTACTCTTTAATTGTTATATTTATTTAGATTATCATTTCAATTGAATTTTTCTTAATAATAACAAAAACTTAATATATCTGTGTCTACTTAAAGAGTAAATTCAATGGATAATTTTGATATGTAATTTGCATATTAAGTATAATTAATGGTAAAATAATCATTCTATTGATAATATTACTTTTACAAACTCTCCATACAAATTTTACTTCACAAAAAATCATTGGGTTTAATTAATGTGGTAAAATTTTTAAATTTACTCATCCAATCATGTAATGCCATATCACTTTGCAAAGTAAAGTTTATATAAGAGTTTGTAAGTGTAGTGTTATATTTTATTAAGGTAATAGAAGGATTTAAGTGGGTGGCTAATCACTAAAATGTGGGGAGGGGTAAAATGTGAGTTGAAAAACTAGAGGGGTGTGTATGGAGATATGTTAATGACATAACGGTCAAACCTGCCTTCTAAACAATCCTCAACCGTCCTCCGTACATCGAATCTCCTTGTAGTACTTGGTCTTCTTCTTAATTTCTCTCACTTTTCCTCCCCTCTTTCCCCATATATATCAAGAAGAAGCTCAAACATACATTTGTAGCTAACAGAAGAAACTGATCGAGATAATCCTGCTTAATTATTAATTTTGTTGATGGCGTCCCCGGTGAAGATTGTGCTCATCAACACTCAGTATGTGGAGACGGATGAGACGAGCTTCAAGTCCGTGGTACAGGAGTTGACGGGAAAGGATGCTCATGCTCATGCTGGGGTGAGCAGCAATAGTGTTTCCAAGAAGAGGGAGAAGGAGAGGCTTCAGCTTCAGGTACATCATCATCATCACCATCACCAGCCATCTGTTGATTTTCATGACCCTATTTTGATGAGAAACTTGTCGTTCGAAGAGTTTGATAGATTACTTAAAGAGATCCCGTCCATGGATGAGCTACACAGGCTATGGGCTGATTGATTCATTTTGTCTGTTTTTGTTCCTTTCCTTCTTTATTTATATTAATTAATTAATTAGTTTACACATGAGATGAGACGCGAGGGTGTATCTATTCATTCAATAATATAGTGTATATATATATATATAATAATAATAATATATATTTCTTTTATTCCTTCATTCTTTGCTTTTGGTATTATATATTATATATGAACCAATCCAACGAAAATATGCTCTTGGTATTGTTTGAGATTAATCTCTAGCTACGTTTTATTTTTTATTAATTATTTTGGAATATACCAAGAAAAGATATATATAATCCAAGTCATGAATTTGCCTCGTTCATAATCTTGGTGTTCAAACTCACCTATATTCCTCAATGAAAAAAATGACGATATCTTAAATAATATAAATAAATTATACTTTATACAATTTTTCTTGCCTATCCTCTTGTTCATTATCCATTCAAAGATCTGAATAACACTATTTTTCTATAAAATTTATTCCAAATCCTATTTCAAGTAATGTATTGAGGGATATCACATTTATATCTATAAAAATAAAAAATAAAAAAGAAAATTTGAGTTTCAAACATATTGCTAGATACTTCAAGGATGAATAAAAGTTTATCATTATAGATTTGGATTAGCAATCTAGAAGAATTTAAAATATATTTAGATTCTTCTACTTTTTAGAGAATTAGTAATTTGTTTGATATTTTCTTCTAGGGTCCGTTTGGTTTGAGCTCCGGAATCGGAATTGAATGGGATGGAATCAGAATCAGAATGGTTATTCATTTTTCATGTTTGGTTCAGTATGGAATCGAAATCTGATTCCTGTGAAAATCGTTTGGATTATAAAAGTTCGAAATCAGAATTAATATCAAAATATTCAAATTAGTTTGTGTAAAAATATATATAATAAATAATAATAAATATATATCATTCTTATCATAAAATATGAATTTTCATCTTTCCGGCATTTTATTTATTTTTTTTATCTTTTATAAAAAATATGATAACATTTTTTTAATTTATTAACTTTTTTTAAAATATGATAACTTTTTTTTTACATATTATATTTTTTTAATTTATTAACCTTTATTTAAAATATTATTATTTTTTATTTTTAATTTATTACCTTTTAAAAAATATTTTAATTTTTAAAATTTATTTATATTTTTAAAATATTATAATACTTTTAATTAATTTACCTTTTTAAAAAAATTATAACTTTTCTTAAAGTATAAAATAGTAGAAAATATTATAATATTTCTTAAATTTATTAACTTTTTAAAACATTATAACTTTTTAAATTTATTAACATTTTTCTTAATATTATTAACTTTTTAAATTTATTAACCATTTTTTAATTATTATAATATTTTTAATTTATTAACTTTTATTTAAACTATTATAACTTTTTAATTTACTTACCTTTTTTAAAATATTATAAATTCTTTAATTAATTTTACTTTTAAAAAAAATATTATAACTTTTTTTCTTCAAAAAGTGAAAAGCTTTGCTTTTATTTGATTCCAGTTAATAGTTAAATTTGATTCCTAAGGGGGGTGGGGAATGACTCATTCCTTTTCTTAGGGTAACGAGATTCCCATTCTTGGGTATTTTTTTACCAGTCAAACAATAAGAATGGGAATACCCCATTCCCATTATGATTCCTATGTGTATTTTTACCGAACCAAATGGCCCCTAGTATTATAGAGTTCATGAAGTTTATTGTGCTTGTGTTGTTATAATTATTGATTGATGTTTGAAAAATTTATGTTTTTAACACAATTTTATAAGCTATTTTAGAGCTTAATTATGAGTGAGACCCACTTCGTGTAAGTAAAATGTCTTGGTAGATTTAAATTCTCCTATGTGAGAATTTCAAAATTATGTATTCATATGCTCAAAATTGTAACAACCCAGATTTTCGGAACAATATTCTAGGGGTGTAAGTGAAAGATTTTAAAATTTAAAATCATAAAATTACGCGTATCTGACGCGTATTGGATGAAACTTATGTAATGATATTGTGTATGTATGTATTTGGATGATACAGATGAATTCGAGAATTTTTTAGATTTGAGACTAAAATGCAATTTGACAGGGACAAACGGATTGTTCATCTTTACTGCTCAATATTCATATTTTAAAAGTCACGTGAGTGAGGATTAGATGAGGATAGGTTGGCATTGAGATGCCGAGACTTTGGATCGAGATTCGTGAATATTGAAGGTTTGAGAATTTACACTTAGACCCCCAGAATCCCAAGTCTATATAGACAGTATAGTGAATCAGAATATTCAGAAACTTACATAGACACCCCTGTTCGCCAGAAATTATCGTCACTGTCGACATCCATGACCGTTTGTATGCCCGATGAGTTAGGCCTCGAAATGGATGGCGATGGAACTTGTGAGATTGTGAGATTGCATGGTATTCCTAGAACTATTGTGTCAGATAGGGATACCAAATTTCTGAGCCATTTTTAGAGCAGTTTATAGGGTAAGATAGGAACTAGGCTACTGTTCAGCACATCACATCACCCTCAAACCGATGGTTAAACTGAAGTAATCAATAGGGTGTTAGGAACTATCTTGAGGAGTTTGGTGAGTAAACATTTAAGAGATTGAGATTTACAGTTGGCACATGCAGAGTTCACCTACAATCGGAGTCCTAGCTCTACCACGGGTCACACTTCTTTTGAGATACTATACGGGGTAAATCCTCTTATTCCCCTTGATCTCACATTTTTACCTTTTGATTTCAAGCCTAGTACGGATGTCAATGAAAAAATTAAGCAGATGAAGAAACTCTATGAGACGGTGAGAGCTCAGATTGTAAAGGCAAATAAAAGAATCAAAAGTAAGGCAAACAAGCATCGAAAGCCTAAGCTATTTCAACCAGGTGATTTGGTATAGATTCATCTAAGGAAGGAGAGGTTTCCCGGAAAAAGGAAGAGTAAGTTAGCCCCTCGGGCTGATGGTCCATTTGAGATTATTGGGAAAGTCAATGATAATGCTTCCAAGGTGGATTTACCTAGCGAGTATGGTGGAGTATCGGCAACTTTTAATGTGGGTGATCTTAGCCCTCATTTTGAAGACAATTTGGATTTGAGGGCAAATCTTCTTCAACTCGGGGAGGATGATACGAATATGGGTCGTAAAGGAGCCGATTCAAGCCAAGCAATCAACAAAGAGGATTCAGTCCAAGCAAGTCCTTCCCGAGCTCATTTCCTCTTCACTTTCCCGAACCCATCATTAGGATACAACATTATCCGATTAGCCTCTAATTAATTGGATTATGTAGCCTCCTAAGTGATTGGGTGTGTCATTAGGTTATTTTTGTAAGTTCAATTCAACTTGGCCATGTGCTATAAGGATTATGTTTATTTGGCTAGTTTTTGTAATTTGGGTTATTTTGTAACTAGATAAGGGTGGGTATTTTAGTAAAACCACACCTAGGTTAGCCTTATTATATAAAGGCTATTTCTTTGTAATTGACCACTTGATGAATGCATGATAAAAACGAAATTAGAGTTTTCTCTCAAACTCTCATGTCCTCTATCCAATTCTAGCCAAAGAATTGGTGGTGGCTTATTGATTAATTTCAAGTTGGCGGCTAAGCCTTTATGCTTGAAATCACCATTGGCATTCTTTCTTTTACCTTTTTACTTAATTTTTCTTTGATTGTTTGTTGTGGAAGCTTGCTGCCCGAATTGCTTTTATTGTGTTTCTTGTTGATTTAGTTGTTGAAACTTTGTGAATGGTTGTTAGAGAGATGTTTAGGTGCTATTTGTTGAAGTGTTGAAGTGGCTTGTTTTGAGTTGTGTTTGTGGCCGAATGTGTTGTTCATGAAAGCTTGTGTTGGTATGTTGTTGTAGTGTTCGGGTGGATTGCTTTGAGGAGTATTTTGGATTGATTTTTTGTGTGTTTGTTGTGTTGAAAGAAGTGATATTGAAGTTGCATTGTTGTTGGGCAAAATTGGAGGTAGTGCTTGAAGTGTTGATTGTAGTTTGTATGGTAATCTATCACTCAAAATCCATGGGAACCGTAGCAATAGACCATTACTCTAGCATATAGAGGACAAGGAATGATATTTGTTAATTTGACTCAAGGCAGGCAGCATGTGAAAGCGCATAGTTGATTAAGCAAAATTTTGTCGTCAGCGGACCCACTTGCGATTTTTTCTGTGTCATAAGGCCTTCAAATGAGTGAAATACTCATGCAAATGTTTGACCTGTATGACTAAGATAAATTCTACAACAAGAGGCAACATTAGAAAGAACCACAAGCACCAGAATCATTTATCTCTGGATTATACATATAGGAGAAGATAATTGAACAAACCATGTCAAAAGAACCACATAATATAGTAGGATACTATTTTTGAAACAATTCATATATGAACAACCTATTTTGCAAGCTTGGGAAAGGTGATAGTCATTTCTATCCCATGGGAGGTGAAAGGAGGTTGCCATGATGCAGCCTCCTATTTGATGTTATATTTTCATCACATGCAAAATAACTTGTCTGAAAGCTTAGATTCACAAAAAATTATCTACTTTTGGTCGTCCAAGTTTTTGTTTCCAAAAAACATGAGTTGGACATATTCAACACTCATAAATATATGTTGGTGGTTCAGCACAGAATGGGTTTGTCCATGTGTTTTAGTTTACAATGATAAAGGGAGAATCAAAACTTTATGACACGTTTGGCTCAGAAGAATGATCAAGCATTTAAGCCTTGGCAATAAATTCCCAATAACCTTATGGTTACCCACAGCTGGACAGGATTCAATCATCAAAAACTCAAGACAAGTTCTTTTCCAGCTATGAACCACCATGTCACTTGGTTTGCCTAAAATGTGTTTGTCAACTTGTTTAAGTCAAATTGGTTCCTGAATGTCTGAATTCCACTGAGAAAAGATACATACTAAAATATCCAGAGCACGCTGAACAATTCTAAACGGTAAGTCCTTTTAAATAGACTTGAACACCTTAGAAATGCATTAGAATATTAGATACTATGACCGTAATTTGAGAGTTTGTTGGGTTGCCAAACCCTTCTCTGTCCCACACACACTCACACAAACACATACATACATTACTTTCTTTGTTTTGTAATTCGGATCGACGAGAGGCTTCAAAAAGTGTCACTTAAACTCCCTTGATTTGGACACATGGTCTTTCTAGATGTTAGGGATTAGGTTCTCTTACAAAATTTAGCTTCTTTCCCTTGTCTCACGTTACTTTTAATCTGGTTCACTGGGGTTTTGCGTAGTTCTCCATTAAGCTCCTCAAGTCGATGTTTAAAAGCTCAAGTTTGCAACGTGGTTCCCTTTTCTTTCTTGACAGGTTCCTTGACATAGGAACGGGGAAGATGGACTTATGTAGATTGGTCGAGTTGCTCCTGGAGTGTTTCCAGGATTTGGTTAAGGATTTGATACCGGATAGGGTGGTATACTTGTTGCACCAATGGTGCTTGGTAGTTGAGAATTATTTTCTTTGTTGTGTTAGCCATGGAAACTGATGTGAATGATGATTTTACCAAGGGGATGATGAATGGTTGCTAGGACCCTCCATCTAGCGTTAAACTGGTTGTGCAAAATTTGGTACCGCAAATTTAGTCACAAAATGGAAGAATACGCTAGTTTTGGCACAGTCACGATAAATAGCCTTCGTTAGTGGTACTAGTAGCATTGACTGAAGTGTCCTCCTTTACTCCCTAACTATTAGGGATTAATTGAGCTAAATGAGTGAATTAGAGATCTTATAACTAGCTTCTCCTGGAGTTGGTATTAATGGAGATAGTAACTAGTGAGTGCTAATTAGCCTCAACTAAGCTGATAACTAGCTTTTGGTTGTGGTTTAGTTGCCCAAGTGGGGTATAATATTATTTTCATACCATACATATATATATATATATAAACATACTGTATAATTAATTTTAGAGTAATGTTATACTTATAAACTTTGTATTCATATTAATGTTATATTATTTATATATCATTTCATTTAGCATCACTAATTGTAAATGTATTAATATAAAGTTAGTTAATTTGTTTTTTCTTTTTTTTTTTTGTTAAAAAAGAGCTTTAAAACAAAGAGATTTCGAATTGTTTGTAACAACTTACAGGCTTTGATTATTATTTATTTATTATTATTGGTCTTAGAAACTAATAGGAAAACTTATTAGATAAACATGAGTATAGGTAACTATAGATTTGGGGATTTCATAAAATCAATATTTATGTTAAATATAGACTGGTAACATTAGTTTCTACAAAAACATAAGAATCCAAATTTAGTTTTGAAAACTTCTAGATCCAAATAGTGAGGTAAAAATTTAAAAAGGTGGACCGATTTGATACTCTCCACACCCTTCGTAATACCCAAAAACTCCTCAAATCTTTCAAAAAAGCATCTTCTTTAATTTCTAATTTCATTTAGTACTCTAAAACAAATGAAGAAAACTAATGGATGTTCAGGATACTTTGGTTTTGGGAGTATTCTGAATTGATAAGATAGAAAATTAAAAGAAAAGACAGAAAGTGTATGTAATGTTAGGTGGAAAGGGGCATAAGGAGGTGAACAGCTATGAACATGGTTCACCCTCCCAAACCAATTGGGTGGAACCAAATCCCAGACCCACCCACGAGGAGGGAGTGGAAGACGAAGTCATAAGTAAATAAATAATATACTTAACCTAAGACACATGTCAGAGACTATAGATTTTGGTCAACCAATTAAAACGGTCTCGTATTTTAATAACAATAAAATCGAGTAAGATGCCCACTCACTCCATTCATTGGAACGTAAATAACACTCTCATACAAATAAGCATCTTTGTGTTGTGTATGTTGATTGATACAAGTGAGGGGTTTTGATTGTACAATCGATCAAGGAAAGCAAATAAATAAGGAAAAATTGCTCCTTTTCTATTTCCGGAAGCAATCGAAACAAAAATATAATTCCTTTACTTCACAAGTAAACAGGATACCATTTCTATTATTATATTTCAAATGTTAAGATAAAGCAACCAACCAGCTCCCACGCGTCCGAAATCAATCCGCGCGTGGGTATCGCCGGGGATTATTCTTTTCTCCTCCAATACTCCACCGTTTCGTGCCTTGCTTCTCCCTCTCTCTCCTCCGAAGCTTTCGTCCACGAGAGTGCTTGCGACTCCACGTACGACAAAAGCAAGCAAGCAAACAAACAATCATTTAAAATTAATTATAATAAAAATGTTACATATATTATTATTCGTCTTCATACGGGATAAATATTAGACACCTCCAAGGTTTAGTTTAAATAATAAATTCATTTTTATTATTCATAAAATAATAAAAAAATTCTTATTTTAATATTTTAAATAACATTAAGACCCAATTTTTATATGTCAAGACCCCTATATTTTCCAATTCTAAGGGTGTTTATATTACTTTATAAATAATAGATGTAAATTTGTTATTTATATTAAATCTTGAGGGTGTCTAGTATTTATCCCGTCTTCGTACCCATCCTAACCGATACGAATAAGATTATGCCAGACCGTTGAAGACATATATTTTAACTAAGATTTCATCCTACGTATCCAACTTAACAAAGCCATTATTCTATGATAATAATTTATTACCATAATAACTATAAAAATAATTGTAAAAAAATTATTAAAATTTTGTTTTTCGGATTTCTTTTGAAATGCGACATGAAAATTGTAAATTGCTTAAATTTGTTAAAGGTTTTAATGAATATTATAATAAAGAATTAGAATAGACAGTATTTATGGGATAATTATAGGATATCGAAATAAAAAAATAAAATTAGAGATTATTTTTTAATTAAAAAATTTAGATATCATTAATTTTTTAACTAAAAAATAAATAGACAAAGCCGATTAATTTTAACAAAATATCTAATTTGAGTCAAAATTAAAAGAATTCCAAATAAAATAAATAAATAGTAAAAGTAGGAAAAAAATGTATGTTTTACTACAGTGACGATAAAGCAAGGGGACGGGGACGGGAAGGGAAGGGAAGGGCAGTGGTGCTTGTCTCATATAACAGAGAAAGTTCTGATTGTGTTTCTCTTCTTGTTAACAAATCTCTCGATCTCTCCATTCTCTTCATCAGACTCTCTCTCTCTCTCTCTCTCTCTCTCTCTTAAAATTAAAATTCACTTCACGTCTTTCAAGGTTTGTTCTTTCCTAATCACTCAATTCTTCTTTTTCATTTCGCTCATAAATTGATGCTTTTTGTTGTGTCTCATCTCAGGCGATTTCATTTGCGATTTTTTTTTTTTCATTCTCTTTTCGGTTTTTGTTTTTTGTTTTTTTTTTCCAGTGTTGCTGTGCAAGTGGATGCTCTTCGCTACCCACTTGGCCCGGCTCAGGAGACTACGGCTACCATTCGGTTCGGTACATTCGTTTTTCTACTCTAATGCTGAAATTAGGGTTTCTTTTTTATTGATTTTGTTGTAGCGAATTTGTTTTTCTTTGTAATTTCGTGGTTTACCTTTTGCTTTTGCTTTTGTTTTCTAATTTATTTAATTTTTTTTTTTCAGGATTGTAAATATTTTCCTGCAGCAAGTTGTTGCCAGCTTAGCCAAATTCATGTGCCTTCTTTGGTAATTGAACACGAATTAGGGTTTTGAGATACTGCGGAAACATGTTGATTGAGAGTTGTCTCTTCTTTTGTTGAAATCAGAGGGAACAGAATGTTTAGTTGAGTCGTGATTCTTCTTGAATTCATTTGAATAATAAAGAATAGGAAAAGCAGAGAAGAAAATTGAATTGGATGGGTAATAAGCTGGGAAGGAGAAGGCCGGTGGTGGATGAGAAGTACACGAGGCCCCAGGGGTTGTATGTTCATAAAGATGTGGATATTAAGAAACTTAAGAAGCTAATTCTCGAATCTAAGCTTGCTCCTTGCTATCCTGGTGACGAAGAGTGCTGCTGTGATCTTGAAGAGTGCCCCATTTGCTTCTTGGTTTGTATTTCTGCCATTGCCTTCCTTTTTTTTCCTTTTTATTAGATTTTTTGCTATCACCTTCCGGATGATGAAAACAGAAAACATGTAAATTCGTTTGCTTCTCCTTTAGTCGAGTCTAAATAAACTGAGCCTTTTTTGTTTGTTTGTAGTATTATCCAAGTCTCAACCGATCGAGATGTTGCATGAAAGGCATATGTACAGGTAATTGCTCCATGATTGGATTTCTCTATCTTTCATCAAAGTATAAATCATATAGATGTACTTATGAACATTTTCTTGCAATTTGATTTGTCTTCCCTGTGTCAGAGTGCTTTTTGCAGATGAAGAATCCTAATTCAACTCGCCCCACCCAGTATCCTTCACAGCGATTATGCAATTTGTTGAACTTTGAAACATCGTGGAAAGCTTTTAATTTTGATATCTTTTTGTTTCCACTGCTTGATTCCTATTTCCGATGTTTGTATTTCTTAACGTTATAAGGTGTCCATTTTGCAAAACCTCAAATTATGCTGTGGAGTATCGAGGTGTGAAAACAAAGGAGGAAAAAGGCATTGAGCAAATAGTAAGATCTGGTTACCTCTATTTATCTTTATCTTGTTATTGGAATTTGAAATAATTTATTTTTCCTGATTTTACAGGAAGAGCAGCGCGTTATAGAAGCAAAAATTAGGATGCGGCAGCAGGAACTGCAAGATGAGGAAGAGAGAGTTCAAAAACGACAAGAATTATGTTCTTCAAGCACCAGTGTAGCTCCAGTGGGGGTTGAATACAACTCAATGGCAGGTATCTCATTTTAGTTTTGGTTTCTAACTGTATATTAGCATCCTGTTCTCTGTTACAATGGTAAATCATTTTACTGTTTTTTGGCAGTTCAATCTTCAAGATCTATGGAAGGTGATGAAATTGTCTCCTTACAAGATTTTTGTGCTACTCCAGTGATTAGACAACCTTCACATGTTAGAACAAATAGGTATGCAAATTTTTAGTTGTTTGGATCCATGCAGCCTTCTTTACTTTTGGATTTGTTTTAAATATTCCATAATGAAAATATTGTGTTACTAATGACTAGCACCTTAGTTGGAGAAATAAGAATTTTGAATTGTTTTTGCTTCTCCTTTTAAAGGAGAGCTAGAGTCTGAGCTTTGCCAGTTACTGTAGATATTTGTTACTTCTCTTGATAGGCGTGATTTTCAGTTAGAGTTATTTATTATCTTTATAGATATGGTTATTTTAAATAATGGAAGGTAATTATTGCATTTATGATTTTAACTTTTGATGATTTGATTGTGGTGGGAGACATTAACATTTTTTCGATGTAGTTAATAGAGGTTTGACAAAGAAATTGACTGAGTGGGTTATTGAATTTTTCTTTAATTTTTTCATATACCAAACAATAGAAAACAAATGTTTTGCAGCTCCCTACTTGAATCCAGAGAGTAATTGCTTAGTATTGAAACTAAAGGCCTTCCACTTATTAATCTTTTACTCATCAAGGTATAGAGGTACTTTTGCATTTGTGTTGGGGGTCAAGGGAATAGTTACTTGAATTTTGAATAGGAAATGAAGGAATTGGTCATATCTTGTAGAATGAAGCAGACTTGGCTTTTATTTTTATTTTTATTGTTATTTTTTTTAAACAAAGGGTTTGAATTAGAGAGAGACTAAGTCTGGAGGTATTTTGCTAGAATTACCACCTAAGTGGTTGTTAAACCTCATGAGATTTGAGTGAGAATTTACTTCTTTTATTGCTTTTACCACTGAGCTGGCTATCTAATACAAGAGAAGAGTTGATGCTAATGATCTGTGTTATGACGAGGAAGTGTATGCCTCTTTTCAGAATTCGTATGATGAACAAGAAGAATTGAATCTTAGAATTTTGAAGCAATCCTTGCTTCTATTTTCGAATGGGACTTGTATAAATTATGCATTAGCAGGTGCAGGGAGTGTGAATGTACTGAAATGATGATATTGGCATGTGTAAGTGTATTATTAAACTTGAAATAGTTAAATGGAAAATAATTATAGATTTAACAGAACAAAATATAGATAGGTCTGAAGTTGGCTAATAAAATTTTTTGGTTGTTGTGGGCCACGGCTGAATATCATTGCTGGAGTATGTTGGTGTTGAGTTTTTCCCTTATGTTTCTCATTTCTTGCTAGCACTCCCTTGAAATGAAATCATAGTGATTTCACTGGTGGGCTGAAACAAAAATCAAATTTTGTTTGTACAACTTATGAGGCACTAGTGCTTAAGTAATTCTAGGACTAATTAGCAGAATAGTAGAATGAATTTTAGAGAAAGTTGCTCACATGGGGCTGGGTTGCATTCACTGAAAATATTAACCATGCTAATAGATTTTTGTCACTTGGATTACTAACTCTATTTATTGGCAAGAAGGCCATCTTTATAACCTCTGTGAATCTCCTAATGCATGTATAATCATTTTTAAAGTACTATCAAACTATATCGTACCCCTATAGAACCCCTATATTATTATTACTGTTATTATTGTTATTACTATTACTGTTATTATTATTATTATTATGATTTGATTACGCGAAGTTCATTTTATATTATATATAAACCGATGCCATGCTATTACCGTTATTTATGCATTTCTTGCTTTGCAGGGATGATGAGTTTGACTTAGATTTGGAAGATATAATGGTTATGGAAGCAATCTGGCTTTCCATTCAGGTAAATACAACCTAAGTGTATGTTTACAATTAGCTGTAAAGTATGGAGATGCAAAAATTCAAAAAGCAAATGACTTAGCTGTTTTCTCTCATCTGCAAAGAGTTATTGTTGAGGTTATCTTGGGATTAGAAGCATATTGCTGTAGTCATAAAAACAGAGGACATTTTATTATGTGCTAAAGTTTCCTCTAAGTGTTTATTAAGGTAATTGTAAAGAAAAAGAATTCAGTTTATTGGAGGGATCCAATGGTGATATGGTAGTTGAACAGCTTAAATGACTGATTGAAGAAGGTAACAAATGTTTTTCTAGTTTATATGAATAACTGACGTAAAAATCATCAGAATGGCTTTGGATCTGAGATATATTCATTTTGCAAAGAATGAACTGTGTGGTACTTGTGTTTATGTGCTTATAAGTAGGAGCAGTTTATTCAGACTTGTAATGTGTTGGCACAATTTTGATTAGTCATCGTTGATACAGCATGCACTATGTGTTTAGACGAGAAAGCATAAGATTGTTATCTCACCTTCTTGGGCTGTGTGATGTGCAAGAATTGTGAAGAAACTTTAAACCATCTATTCCTTCACTGCCCAGCACCATTTTATTTATGTGCTAAGCGTTGCAAACAAACAAAAATAGCTTGGGGGTCTGTCCAGGCTCTTGTAGCTCCTTAGTAATGGAGAACAAGTTTGATTTTGGGAAAGAGGAAAAAACGAAGATTCTATTGGAATCTGCTGTTTTATCTATCCTTTTGATTCTATGGCAAGAGATAATTAACTGGATTTTTGCTGAGAAAGAAGAAGACATTGGTTGTTCATGGGATAGAGTTCATCTCTATGCATCCTTGTGGGCTTTAATTGCTAAAGAATTCAAAAGTATTCTTTTTTCTTCATTTATTTTATTTGGGAAGGAGTATTGGGTTGCTTTTTTTATATAGTTTTTATCTAGAGAGGGGCTAGTTTATAGTGGCGTCCAGCACATGTTTTTCTATTGTCTTTGTATAGGGTGGTTACCCTTCCCTAGGTTTCCTGCTTTCATAGTGGTCAGTCAATTTGGCGCCGTCATTGAGGTCAAGGGTTCAAATCTCATTGAGGCCACCTATTTGAGAGATATATATGTCTTATGTGTTTTTAGGCGACTAAGCTTGTAGGATGTGCATTTAGCCCCAAATTTAAGAACTCAATGAGCAAAGGAAGGGTGAGAGATTTCTGGGTTGTTAAAGGAAAAAAATAGTCGTCAGCCTGTCCACTTTGTAACTATCTCTTTCTAGATTTAATACAATGTATCCAGTTACTTATTGGAAAAAAAAAAAAAGAAACAAAAAAGAAAAAAAAATTTAATTAAACATCTACAAAAAATAAAGAAATTCAGCCATGGAAGAAATTTATGTGAGGATGAAAATGGTATTACTGATATTGAAAGGAAACGTGGTAGGTGATGAAACTTTTGAAAAAATAAAAATATTTCATCATGACAGAAGAAGATTATGCAAGGATGAAAACGGTATTTCTAGTACTGAAAGGAAAGGGAGAGATCCCTTGGAACATTTTTGGCAACTTTAGATGTGATTTTGAAATTGAAAGTATTTATGAGCTCTTGGATGGAGATATAAAGTAAGTCAAGATTACAGGAGTCTAGAGGTCTTTTTCTTCTTCTTTTATTTATTTATTTAATTAATTAATTTATTTTATGTGGGTAAGCATGTCATATGATCTATATTACTAAATAAAATAGTTTGTTTGTAGAACTTTGACGTTTGAAAACACTAACTGAACTTTGTGATGCTTCGATTGATTTCATTAGTATAATGAATACTTGATAATTAAGGAGTTACTTGGGGATGGATGAAAGTGTTCCTAATGATTTGAAGTTTCATTCATTTAATTGAATATAAAACATGACCTTCTAAGCAGTGGAGACAATCGGATGTATCTTCCTCATTGTTTTAGTTTCTGGATGCCTTTACATGATGTTCTTAATTGGTTTTTGTTGTAGATATAGAAATCGCCCATACAAGGTGACACTCTGGCTGAATTGGAATTCTCGGCATCGTACTAGACTTCTCATTAGAGTTGCAATACCCATAGTATGACCCTAGTATATCTGCAAGAATCTTCAAGCAGAAATACCTGCATTTTTGTTCATAAAACATGTTTATGATAACTCTCAAGTATTAATGCCAAAGATATCATATAAGGTGCATGGAAGATGACTGCAATATAGCACCTTATGACTTTTTTTCATTTGTTTTTCTGGTATAGGACTTTCTAAATTTATTTTTGCTACAGTATTATGTGTTTTAATTTTATCATTTGTCAAATATCATTCTACTTCATAGTTATGCAAAATCCAACTTTGAGTATGACCTCTACTTCAACTAAGACATCAAGGGTTCAAACCTCCTTGGTTGTTGGGCCCACCTACTGAGGATATTATACCCTAACTATATTTGTAAGTACCAGTTTGTTTGATCTGGTAGTACTACTCTTTTGGCATACCCTGGGTAAGAAAGAAATTTATACAAGCATGTAAGGAGAGGATTTGACATATCATTTGTCAGGTTGAAAATAGTGCATTTTTGGTGAGAAGGAAAATCTTCTGTTTAATTTGACACACCCTTTTGGATAAATTCCCTGGGGGTTTTGACTGGAGCATGATATGATTTAGAGAAAGTTGGCCCCAAAAAGTTGTCATGTGTAATATTAACCTCATGAAAATTTCTCTCTACAAAGCATTAGGTCTGATTGGCATGTTAAGTGTCTTGCATATTTTTCTTCTGTTTGTGTTCTCTGTTCGTTTATTAATTCTTACATGGATTGTCAAATGTCATGAGTGTTCTTTATGTCTCTTCCCATTCTTGGTTTGCTCAGCTTCTTTTTTTTTTTGTGTCAGGACTTTACATTTTCTAAGTACGTTGTTTTCTGAGGTTCTCTTTTTGTTCCTTTATTTTCTTGGAAGACAGTTTATTAGGAGATTAGTGGCTTGATGGAGAATTTCTTGTGAGTTGAGTGTTATGAGATGCCTTCTAGATTAAGGGAATTTTTCTGAATTGTACTTGTTATCATATTTTTTACCATTAAATGCAATCTTTATATCCATAGAAATGATCTTGGTATAAATTCATATGAAGATGAGTCACAACAAAAGTACTATGAAATCTGCTCTCTTCCTTCAACTTAATATTGAAATTATTTTAACTAGACTTGAAGTTTATACTGCTGTTTGTCCTACGATCCCTTTACTTTGGAAACTGAACAAACAAATGACTTTTACAGGAGAATGGCCGACAGAGAAATCCTGCTTATGTTGCTGTTCCTTCTGAACAATATGTGTCAGAAGATCAGAATGTCTCATCAACAGTGGCTGGTACATCGTCATCTCCTTCTGGTGGTCTTGCTTGTGCCATAGCTGCTCTTGCTGAGCGTCAGCAAATGGGTGGAGAGTCCTCCATAAACCATGACGGAACTATGTTAGCACTGAACATGCTTCCAGGCAGTAGCAGGTTCTACAATAGGGTGGATCGAGATGCAGAGAACTATCCTCCGGCAGAGAGCTCCATCAACTCATCGCCTGATGGCAGGGTGGTAGTGGCAAGAGATGAAGGAGAATGGGGTGGGTCAGAAGTGGCTGAAGCAGGCACCAGCTATGCAAGCTCTGATGTCACGGAAGATGGAGGTGGAATTGCAGCATTGGCAGCATCTGATGAGATTGGAAGCAACTTCCGAAGTATCCCAGGACCTATTGTACCAGAAAGTTTTGAGGAGCAGATGATGCTGGCCATGGCTGTTTCTTTAGCTGAGGCTAGAGAACTATGACAAGTGGAACAGGAGTTTCATGGCAATAGGTTAGATTTTAGTGGTGTGGTGGTCTTCTCAAACAGATGATGCTGGCAGTGGCTTTAGTTTAGCTAAGCTGAATCTTGAGATAAGACAAAGTGCACATTGCACTGCTTGCAGCTAGTTCAAAGTTTAAGGTAGTTATGATTCCCTCCCTCGCACTCTATATCTCCATATATAAAAAATGTTAAAAAGGAAAAACAGATTATTTTAATGAATGGAAGGTTGCTTGGTCTTGCTATCCATAATAATTCAAATATATTTCTTTCTGTCAGCATTTCATAAGTCTCTTGGAAAATGTTCGTTCTGTTCTGATATAGGGACATCAATCTAGCCCAGTCTTTTTCTTACTGTGAATAGTAATCGCCATTTCATCAACTTAATGTACTGCTAGTGGTGTTTTCTTGTAAGTATTATTATGGGGAATTCGTAAGCTCTTTAATGATTGATTATTCTGTGTGCACTTGACCGTCTTTTATCTATACTTGCATTTTAAAGCTTGGTTATTTTATGTATTTATTTTATTTATTATTGTTATTATTATTATTATTATTATTTTGTTTGATTGGGATTGTGCTTGTCTATAAGATAAAGCTTTACATTTACCATTATTTACATTTTTCCCTGTAATTCATCCGAGTTAGATGTTGATTAGCCTGCATTGAGGATAAATAAGTTGTACGAGTTTTAGTCACAGGGTTTGCAGGCTTTAGGAGCAGCAATTTATAATACTCGTCTCCATATTTATGGACTTGAAATGGAGTCAACACGAATCCTTGATTTTAGACTTCATGAACCCTAATTACTTAAGTTTGGCCATAAATGTCGACTTTTTATTGCGATCATCATCTTTATTTCTAATTTCCAGCCCTCAAATGAATAAGGAAGCCTTTTCCTTGTGATGAATTATAAAGTTAATATTTTATGTTCTAATCTAACCTCTTGTCATTAAATTTTCCTCCTTTTTAGAGTTTTCCTTCTTTTGGGGTTAAGGTTAGAAAGAGATTACGGACAAAATGTTAAAAAACCCTAGTTTTGGAGGATGTTTTGAGACGGTAGCTTTTTCTAAGATTCAGATGTCTCGGTTAATTTTTTTATATAAATATTAAATTACCTTAAGTTCAAATACTAAATTACCCTAAGTTCTTCAAAAGTAAATATATTATTACTGAACAGCTTGATCCACTGTTTAACGCGTCTATTTTGATAATCTGGCACTTTATTAGATGTAAAGTAAAATATAAAGAATTAGAGACAAACTCTTTGTTTCTATGTTATTCCTCCTTGATATTTAATTACAAGAAAAGAAATATATGGTACGATTCACACCAAATTGTTATAACAAACTTTTAACTAATGATTTCTAGATATCTTTTTTGTGTTGTACCTAAGAAAGAGAAAATAACATAATAAAGACTCCTCTAGAATTGATGACACAATTCCAGAATTGTCATGTCGTAAAACCACCTCATCTACTATGTCACTAGTAAAACCTCTCTGGCTTATCTTCCTTCATACTTCCCGTGTAGCTAATTATGGTGTGTGGTAGCACATTTAGCTTGCATCTTAGTTGAGTAAAGTGAGTTCTAGATAGTGACTGTGAGAATGTGTGTTGTTTGATCCAAAGAGGGTATCCGTTGCATTATTAGCTATTTTTAGATAACCTTCAACCTAACAAAGTATAATTCCAGTCTTATATGTTTTGTTCGAGTGAACAATTGGATTTGTAGATGAAGAAATGCTAAGATTATCACACCAAACCAGTGGTCTACTTTGCATAATTTGCAACCCTTCCATCAAACTTTGTAGCATAACAATTTCTACGGTTTCATCTGTCAAGTTTCAGTACTTTGCTTCTGTGGAAGATTTAAAAACAGTTCGTCCCTTCTTAGAACTCCAAGATACCAAGTTATCACCTAAGAAAACACAATAGCTTGAAGTAGAACGCTTATTGTCTAGATCACTAACCCAATCTACATCTGAATAGGTTTTGAGACAAATTCTTTGGTTGTCGCAACACTAGACCATAATCCATAGTGCCTCTAAGATATCTCAATATTCTTTTCACACTTTTCCAGTGAGTATCAAGTGGATTCTGCATAAATTGACATACACCATAGGAGATTTCTGATATAGTGATTGTTACATAGTGTAATACTCCTACTATGCTTCTACACAAAGTTTGATCAAAAACAGGATCTCCAACTCTAGCTGAAATTGGTGCACTCGTGATCGTTAGGGTTGAGATTGGTCTAGCATTTTCCATTTTAGCTTTTTGAAATTACTTCGATACGTACATATATACATTGAGATCCATTTTAGCTTTTTGAAATTACTTCGATACATATATACCTTGAGATAGATGCAATCTACCATTTGGTATCTTATGAGCCTCAATCCCAAGGAAGAAGTGTAAATGTCCAAAGTCTTTGAGAGCAAAGTTTCATTAAGATGATGAATAAGCTGCTAAACTAGATAGGAATCACTAGCTCTGATGATTATATCAACTACATAGACCAGGATTAGGATGCAACAATTTGATCTGGACCTCCAAAAAAAAGAGTTATCTGTCTTTTGATGAAACAAAATCAAGTTTGATTAAAGTTTCTTTCAAGCGATCAAAATATGCCTTTGGGGCTTGCTTGACTCCCTAAAGGCCTTGTTCAGTTTGCACACCATTGGATGTTTTCTGTTATTCAAATCCAGGTGGATGTAATTCGTTATTAACATTTAATTGCCTTATGTTCCATCCTCTACTCGAGTAAGCAGGAGAACAACTTGAACTGTAATAGGTTTAACGACAAGGTTGAATGTCTCTGTAAAATTGAAACTGCCACTTGATTAAACCTTTTTGCAACAAAACGTGCTTTGTGTCATGAGATTGTTCCATCTTGATTTGTCTCTACTTCAAACACCCACTTGTATCGTACTTTTTTTCTATCTTCTAGAGGAGTTAGAAGAGACTAGGTGTTGTTTCTGATCAATGCATCATACTCTTTGATCATTGCCCTTTTTTACCTGTCATCTTTTATGGCTTCTACAAGAGATTGGTTCTTGATATTTACCATAAAAATAGTAAATAACTTCTGGACTAAACATGCCGACGTTCACTTTTGTGACCACGGGGTGAATGTTAGGGTGAGTATTAAATTCCGCAATGGGAAATTCTACATTTTCTTGAATAGTTGGCAAGGACTGTGATGACATTGGTGAAAGGGTTAGTTGTTGCTGATACCTAGATGAAGAACTTTCAACGGGCAAAGATGGAGAAGTAGACTGAAGTATATTTTCAGTAGAAGGAAGAGATAACTCTGGTGTATTAAATCAAGTAATTGGGTTTCATGTCAACGAGAATTTCAATAGGGCTTTTGATATTCAAGATTGGTGTAGATAATCTATTAATAAAATATATTACAATTGCAAAGATATAATCCCAAATTCTAAGTGGCAATGAAGCTTGAGCTAGAGGGTTAATCCTTAATCTACAATACGTTTATGTTCGCGCTCTACCACCCGATTTTGCAAGCAGTATGTGGACAAGAGAGTTGATGAATGACATTAGAATCCTGTAAAACTAATGTTAGGGACCTGTATTGGCCACCTCAATTTGTATAAGATTTTCAGCTTGATTTTTAAAGTTCATGAAATCTTCAAAGCTTGATAAACATCAGATTTTGCCTGAAGGAGTATATTCAAGTACGTCTTGAAAAGGCACCAATAAATGAAAAATGACGCTTGAAACCATTAGAATGGGGTTGGGATGGACCCAAAGCTTTGAGTGAACTAACGTTAATGGCTCAATTTACTTAGTTTCAGAAAGTGAAAATGGCAACCTATTATTTTTTTTCCCAATTGATAAGGTAAGCAAGAAACTTGAAGCTTCATTAGATGCCAAAGATTGATTACAACTTGATAAAACTTCTCTTACAATCTTAGCAGTAGGATGTCTTATCCTTCTGTGCCAAACATCTAATGTAATAACATTTGATTGCCTAAAATTTAAAATAAAAGACTTCGGAAATGAAACTAGAAATGAGGCAGCAACACTAGAGTTTTGAGCAGATTTTATTGATCGGAATGATGATGAACTTGAAGAAACTTGGGATGGAAAAGGTTTGGTAAGATTGGACTAATAAAGCCCATCTTTAAGACTCGCCTTTAGTAGAACCTTTTTAAAAGCCAAATCCTTAACAAATAATGATCTAAATGAATTTGAAAATGTAAAACGCCTAATGTGATAGATTTCTAAACCTATACCATTTCCCATATGTAGTTAGATAGCTCCATGGTATTTTACTCCAATGTTTAGAAACCTAATGTCATTTGTCACATGATTTTTTGCTCCAAAATCAGGGAACCAAGCTTCTTCTAGTTGTGCATCCAGGCAACCATTTTAGACATTTCACTACTGCTTCCATAATTTGATAAAAAATTTCCTTCACGAGGGGTTATTACCATTGTCGAATGCAGTGAAAGAATGATCATAGCGATGAAAGAAATTTTGCATTATATGCGCAAATCTTTCGCACAATTGGCATTAGGGACTGTTATTGTTGATCTATTTCCCTTCATTGTTCTTTACTTTCTCTTTACCTTTGTTGACTTGGAAATTTTCAGAACTCTATTGTTGATTTTTGTCCGAAATTGAAACCAAAGTACTTAATAATATTAGTGTTCGCTTCAAAGTCAAAGTGAATTCTCCATAGATACTTCTATTCAGTTATTCAATTAAATTTTGATTCGAATATCTAGGTTCCGATTAAAATATGCCATTAAGTTTTATCTATTGAGTAATAGAATTATATATACCCTTATAAAATACTAATAATTGAAGCTGAGTTAAAAATATCATTTTAGCCCTTCGATTACATCTTCACCCTTGAGATTAGTTTTACATCTAATGAATGAATAAGTTCATTAAACTTATTTCATTAAACATTCGATCAAGATTTATCATTCAAGACCTAGTAGAACTCTCAAGGAAATATCTCTTAAACCTTACGGAGTTATGAATTCTATATCTATGGAATAATATTCTTTCTGTCACAAAACTTACAATCTTAACAAGCCAAGGTATTGACCTTTTTAATAAAGGTTTCACTTTTTATTCTAATCAAAGTCTACAACCTACAATCCAAAGGTACAATGTCGACTCAAGATTAAAGTAGGTATGCCTAAGTTGTTTTGGAGTGAAGTTTCTGTTTACTGTAATGATCATTATACTGAATCATAAACTCCACTCGGTCCTTGTTCAATGTATTTACAATACAAAAGTGTCTTTCCACTAAAGTCTACACTTTAATGATTTAAGATTCATCATCTCTATGGAGGTAAACAACAAAACAACTTTAACTAAAATAAAGAGCTTAACTTTGTTTATAGCTTGTGAACTAAATTTTGAGCTATGATAAAGTTCTAGATCTCCCACATATGACTATCTCATATAGCAAGAAACTTCATCATCAATTTAGATCAGGAGCCTTAATTATTAATGCTTCATTAGAGATTAAAAGAGACTATGATTGAGTGAAAAAATACCTATTGTCTATCTCACATTTTTATTTACATATACAAAAATATGTCTTACTCTAGGGCATATCTTAACAATCTCCCACCTGCCGTTAGAGTAAATGTGACATCTTTATAATTCCTAGAATTTCTAGATGACTCTTTAAAACCTTAGCAGTTAAACTTTTGGTAAAAGGATCTGCTAGATTTTCTGTTGTAAGAATCTTGCACACTACTACATCACCCTGCTAAATGATCTCTCATAATAGGTGGGACTCGCGTTCGATATGCTTCTCACTTTTATGAATTCTCGGTCTCTTGGAATTAGCCACAACCCCACTATTAACATAGTAAAGTGTATGACTTTTTCCATATCTGAAACTATTTCTAGGTCGCTTAAAATTTTTCTAAGACAAATTACTACCTTATTCAGCCTCTATGATGGAGTTAGCAATTCAAGATTGCTTTATACTCCTCTATATGAAGGCTTCTCCACTTAAAGTGAAAACCAATCTTGAGGTAGACCTTCTGGAATCCAGGTCAGATTGGAAATCCAAATCTATGTACCTTATTAGTGTAAGATCGTATTCAAAATATACAAGCATATAATCTTTCGTTCTATGAGTATATTTTAAAATATGCTTGATTGCCATCCAATGCTCTCAGCAAAGGTTTGACTGATATCTATTTATGACTCCCACCACATAGCATATATCTGGTCTTGTACAGAGTATTACATACATAAGACTCCCAACTACAAAAGCATATAAGATTCGTTTTATGTCTCCTTCCTCGTTAGGAGTCTTGAGAGACTACTTTCAAGAAAGGTTGACTCCATGCCAAAAAGGTAGTAACACTTTCTTGGAGTCTTGCAATGTATTAATTTTGGTATTTCATAAGTTAAACAATCCCCGCGGGATGATACTCTACTCTTTACTTTATTAATTGTCTGATTAGTATACTTGCTAGTTTTTGCATCTAGATAAAGACTCGTAAGACTCGATACACCAAAAGGCAATTTATGACTTTTGTTACAACAGAAACACTAATAACAAAATAAAGACCTAGAGTGACTTGATGACATGTGAAGTTTATCTAAAGACACAATATGACAAAGAATTGGACGAGGGGTGACTAAAACAACCATGCCAACGATCAAAAGTAGTCTTAAAACCAATACATGTTTGCTTTGTCACTGATGCATTCTCCTTAATGCTTGACCTTTGATAAACATTATTCTTGCTCCATCTATGTGCCAACGATGCCCCTGTGGTGATTAGATCTTTAACACAAAAGACAAACCCGTCACTTTTTGAAGGTTTGGGATCATCAGGGAGCCCTTATTAAGTAAGTCCAAAGACTGATCACCTAAATGCCTTTTTGGATGTGTAGAAGGACCTGAAAAATATAGAGTATTGATCCTACAAGAAGAAAAGGCCAATTTTCTTTTGAGTTCCTATAAAATAAAGAAGGTAAAAACTTTTATGAATCTTTTTGTCGCACTTTGCTCAAAGGGTTGAAGGGAGATAGTGCATCAAGCTGTTTGTAATGACCAACTTGATCCTCTTCCTCAAGGATCCTAGATGAGGGAACCTTAAGAGAGTTGTCAGCTCCAACTACCATCCATGTACTATTCAAACTAGATTTGACCCCAAATTGGCAATGGGAATCCCATTTGGTTGACTTCTTCCTATTTGAATAGCTTCCGTTGATCTTGTAATTCTTTGATAAGAAAAAGAGGTTAATAGGGCCTCAAATAACCAGAAATACTAAAACAATTTTGTTATTAATTTTATTTATTTATTACTATTAAAACTTAATGGTATGATTATTTAAAAGCTTTTATGAGATGATGAAGGTTTTGTTAATTTACCTTTTGTCATTAACTTTAACAGACTTTAACGAACGATAGGTTCATCATTAACATTTGATCTAACCTTAAGGTCATCTTTGATATTAGACCTTACTTCAAGGTCATTAACAACATTTGCCGTTTAATATATTTGGTTTACTAATTTAATGCTCATTATCCACTTTATCTAAAATGAAAAAACTTTATTTTTTATTTTTTACATTTATCTTTTTACCAAAGTTATCTTAACAACAATTCTCAAAATATCCCTCAAAAGGTAATCTAGTTTCTTTCCAATTTTTCGTAATTCATTTTTTCTTTATTTTCTGGCTTAAAAATAATACAATGTTTTTTACGAATAATACTACTTTTACAAATTGTTTTCACAAACTCACATCCAAACTTGTGTCTCATGATATGATTGAATGAGTAAAATTTTAAAATCAATTATATTAACTAAGATAGATATATATCAATTATTTAAAAAATGAGTTTGTATGGATAATTTGTAAGTGTAGCACTACTCTTTTATTACATCTAATCTATTTAATCTAAAAGAAAATTGATCTTAAAATATTTTAAACATGTAAAAAAAAGTATGTTTAAACTTTTTTAATGTGTATAAGGATTCTTATTTTAAAAGCATCAATTTTTTATTAGACAATAATATGTAAACTTTTAAACTAAAGAAAGAAACATATTATTTATATATCTATGTATTTCAATCCGTTAAAGACTCAAATTCAAAATTACTAAAGACTCAAATTCAAAATTACTTTTGTCACTCTACTTTTATGTATTCTCTTTCAATGCTCATTTGATTGTTGACTATTGATATACCATTCCTTTTCCTTTTCAAGGCAAATGCTATTCACTACAAAATAACAGTTTTATCCTCTCTTTTTTTTTTTTGTATAGAATAAGCTATTATTATTATTATTATTATTTGTCAACTTTAACATTTGATGATTATTGACTATTAAAATAATTATTTTAACCCTAAATGATAGTTAATATATATCACATATTTTTATTTAAAGTTATCCATTTATTTTTTAGAATTTTTTTTTTATTGTTACAACCTGTTTAGATAAAAGAAAAAATGTCATTTTTATATTTTTAANATAATTAATCATTTAAAAAGTTTAAAATATAAAATATACATTAAATGGTGATAAAATAGATAATTTAAAAGTTAAATGCGTATAACGCATATCAAATATCATCTAAATGTAAAGTAATTATTTTAACCACCCACATTAATCAACAGAAAAAAAAATAAAAAAAAAACTAATAAAAGAGATGTAAATGGCTAATCCGAAGAGAAAACTACCGATGATATGGGTGTTCTAATTAATATGAACTCCCAATTGTCGTAAATGAATTGGTCATGTAAATATTTAATATAGGGCTATTGATATAACACAACATCATGATCAGGATCTATGTAGTTATGATTAATCCAATCATCACCATCGGATGTNCGGTCCAACGTGGGACCTGAAAGGGTTAATTAGAATAATAAAAGAGAGCAAGCAAATAAGAAAATAATGAGATTGGGGTTGGGCATGGCATCAGAGAGTTGAGCGAGTAGTTGAAGAAATATCAGAGACATTTAAGCTTTCACATGCTTTGTCTCTTAATGATGTGAAGAACTCTCATCAACTTGTTTTTGGCTCACATGGTTTGTCATGGCCAGGGAATGGACTCAACTTTCATTCCTTTACTATACCTTTTCCCTATTGAAGGACCACTTCACCTTCAATACATGTCTTTATTTATTNTTTATTTATTACTTTTAAGCTCAATATTATGAGATTCTAATGAATATCTACGTTATTTCAGTGCTTTTGGAAAAAATAATTTTGAGTATGAATGTTTCTATGTTAAAATACAACAATTTTATACATACACTTGCGAAAATTTTTTAGGTAAACAAGCATACAATGTAGTCTCTTACGTTTGTTTAATAAAATCTCATAATATATATGTTTTTCCTCTCTTCTCCTCTTACTCACTACTATATATAATCAATTATTCTTAAAATGAATATAAAGTGTTTTTTCAAAATTTATCTGGAGGTTTAGAGTAAATTTTCCAATAAATATATAAGTGATAAGATTTCATCTTTTAACATTGTTGGAATATATGTCACTCTTCCTTTTCTTTTGTGGGACATGTTCTGAGCTTGATGAAGAGAATTCTCAAATTATGACTAGCATATATAGTCTTTTGGGCTTGTTCAGATCATATTTCTCATAAGAGAAGATGCATAAAACTTACACTATAAATAAATAAACTTGTAACTACTCAAATGATTTACATATATCATTGATATTGTTGGTTGAAAAATGTGGTTTCTAAAGTTGTAAGATTTACAACAATAGATAGAATAATATAATATTTTTTGCTAAATGACAAGTAGATGATAGAGTAGTTATGGTGCCATGATTCATATTGAATTTGAGTGATTGAATGTTCTTTAGTTCAATCATATCATATGTTAAAAATATGATTAATTTTGTCCATATTAGTGAGAGAAAAATGATTTAATAATTCATAAGCATGTGATATATTTGCATTATTGAAAACATAACAAGTAGACCCAACAAGTAATAAGTTACCGACATGATTAAGAAGGACAACTTAATTTCTAGAACACATGAAGTTTTGATTGACGGATTAATATATTTTATAACAATTGTGTGCTTGAA
>JANLJB010001925.1:2237-13714 GCA_026212285.1 Bursera cuneata | reverse complement strand
ACTCACCGAGGACTATATTATTTAAGACTACCTACACTTGGGTAACACTTTCTAAGTTGTAGCAGCCGCTTTTGCCCATATTGCTGAACCTTAACGTTTACCTTCTTAGGGAGCCGTACGTGAGACTTCCGAATCATACAACTCTGTCTTGAGCTTCCGTCGTTGGCCCTTGTCATTAGACCACTATCTATGCATGTATTTTTAGCCTGGACTCTCGAATCTTTTGCTTTTCGGTTGGTGGTGAACAAGGCAGCTTGCATTGCAGGAGATGCCCGCTCGTAGTTCCCAGCCTGCTTCTTACCCGAAAGAACAGCTCACTAGCCAGCCGCACTAGGGGGGATCCGTCTGGAGACATACTGAAAATCATGCCTTTCGAACTGAACGTAACACCCGTCTTCCAAATCTAACAAAAAATTGATTCGTTAGAAAGAAAGATGGAGATGGAGTGCGGCCTGTAGATCACATGTAACGCACAGTCAGGTTGCTCACGCAACGAATCTCTCTCTATCTATAATATAGAGAGATGTGAAAGTAATAGCCTTATGTTATAGCATCATCAACAAAAAGTAGAAAATGCTTATTATTGGAATGAGATAGAGTGCTTATTGGTCCATAAACATTAGTATGAACTAGCTTCAACACTTTCTTTGCTCTATAAGCAATCCCTTTGGGAAAGGATTGCTTATGATGCTTTCCTAGAGCACATCCCTCACATACTCGAGGTTGCTCTTTAATTTTTGGAAGACCTTGCACCATTTGTTTTTTATGCAATAACTTCAAACTATAGAAATTCAAGTGCCTGAATCTTTTATGGCACAACCAAGGATCATTTTCAGTTTGCATCCTCAAAACAATATCATTTGAGTAGTGAAAATTCAGTGGAAAACTTTTGTTTATCATTTCCACCTTAGCCACAACAACCCTCTCTCTTCCTTTGTCGAAAATGGTACACTCATTGCCTTTAAATTTGAATGAGTAACCATTTTCAAGCAGTTGTCCCACACTAAGCAAATTTTGTTCCAACTCTGGAACTAACAACACATTAGATACACATCTACTTCCTTTCTTAATTTGAATTGAAATGTTGCATTTGCCTTTAGATTGAACAAGTGCACCATTGCCCATTTTCACTTGTGTTTTGGTGGAGGAGTCAAGATCATTAAAAATATCACCATTGCTAGTAATGTGATTTGTACATCCACTATCAAAAAACCATAAATCATTTTTCTTTTCAATCACACTTTGACAAGCATAAAATAAATTTGCTTCTTTTCCTTGATCTTCCGCACAACTAGCTTATTGTGTTGCTTTGTTTCTATAATTCTTTTGTAAATGCCCAAACTTCTTACAATTGTAACATTGTGGTTTCCCTTTAAACCAATAATCAACATCCGAGTGACTGCTTCTTTTACAAATACTACATTTTTTGGATTGACCTTCATCAATTTGTATTCTATCAATATTTCCTCTACCTCTTCCTCTTGAATTCCAACTTCTACCTCCACCTCTATTTTGTTCAAAAACATTTTGTTTCTTTTCTGGTTTTCTTTGTCCAACATTGAGTTTAGATTGAAATGCACTCTCCACTGATTTTTCGAAGCGATGCATCAACCTTTGCTCAAATGTTTTCAAAGATCCCATTAATTCATGCAAACTCAATTCAGCAAGATCATTTGTTTCAATAACAACAATTTTAGGGTCAAATCTAACTGGCAAGCTATTAAACACTTTCTCATTTAATATTTTATTTTCCATTGTTTCTCCATACACTTTCATTTGATTCACAAGCTTAATAAATTTATTAGAGAACTCAGCCAGTGTTTCATTTTCATCCATTTTCAGATTTTCAAAATCTCTATAAAAGTTTTAGAGTTTGATGGTTCTTACTTGAATGGTGCCTTGGTATTCTTGCTGGATGATCTTCCAAGCTTCTTTTGCCCTAGAAGCTCCCATGATTCTTGGAAGAATAAAATCTGAAATTCCTTGCTGGATCTTGCTAAGTGCAACAACATCTCTTTGTTCTTTCTCCATCAAGGACTTTATTTCAACCTCCGAAAGATCTTCAGTTGATTCCGGATACACAAACCCATTTTTAACAATATCCCATAAACCAAGAGACACAAACATGTTCTTCAGTTTGATACACCAATAATCATAATTTTTTCCATTAAAAATGAGTACAGAGGGTTGCTGAGTTGAGGGAATGAAAAGCTGGAGCTGGCCATATATTTGGAGAAGAAAGGTTGGATTTTTCTGCACCTTTTGAAGATTTTTCACATCTAGAATAAGTGCTCTGATACCAGACTGTTGGTTATAATTTTAGCTCAATAAACATAGTAAAAACATCCAATAATCAACGGCAAAAAGTTGCAACAAAAAGGATAACGAAATCAATAAAAACAGGACAAAAAACAGAGGAGAAAAGTGCATATGCTTTTTGTATTTTCTTCTGCAGCTCCTTTTCTTTTTTCATTCGGGTCTCTTTCTGTAAAGCAAGAAAGGTTCTGAATTTGTACAAAAGAATTAGTCAATAAAGGGTTTGAATTTGTACAAAAAGAATTAGTTAATAAGAACCTTACATTTGTCTTAATATGATTCTCACACACAAACCATAGTAAAACTTAACTACACACAAGGTAAACAAACAAAGACTGTAACAACTCTAGTTTGGTTACTGCATATTAGTATTAACAGTTTCTCTGGGACATGTGTGACTGTTTGTGTTTTGCTTTTGAAACATGAAAAATCATTATAAGGTAATAAGTAGATTGCTTCTAGTACAAGGGAAATTTGAATTGATAGATTCGGAGAGGGTGACGACAACGAGACCCATCAAAAACACCTCTTTAGTGGTGGTTGATATTACTGTTTAATTCTCTGTTAAGGTTGTTATTTGCATGTTTAGTGAATGTGTTATGTTTTGTAACAACGTCGTTTGATGCTGGCATCTTGTCTGGGTATTGTTGCACACGTTCAACTTAAGAAAGCACCAAGCTGGCTAAGGTTAACTAGTAGTCTTGGCTTTGAAAATATATAAAATAACAAGGATGTAGGAATGGTTTTATGCATTCCCGGTAGTAAAAGCCTATCTTGGAATGGTTGTAAGCATTCCCGGTAGTCAAAGCTTATATGGGCATGGTTGTTTACTTCTCCTTTAAAAGATTAATATTAACTATTAAGTCCATCAAATTGTTTAATTACTGCAGCATTGCAGAGAAACAAAATTTCAACAAAAGCATTCACTTATGTTCATTGGACTAATGCTCCTCATTAGTCAATGCTACTGATTCATATTTTTAATAATGAAATTAAGGATGGTAGTAATTATACTAGAAACCAAAAAGCATTTCTTTTCCATTCACATAAACCAAAAATGAGTTCCCTTTATAAAATCCTGAAAACAAGAACACATTTGACAATGTTGCAAGTTGGTTTTCGATGGGGATTTTAGCAAAACACTGGAACCCCTTTGTGGCAGCGATTGAGAGGAGCTGTCTGGAGCAGGGAGTTGTTCTAAAGCTTCTACATGACTTCTAAAGCTTTTACAACTTCAGCCATCGCTGGCCGGCCTTCGAGGTCACCTGTACATCTGGCTGCAAGCATGGACAGCTTATAAGCTGCTATCTTGGGGTAGTGATTCCCCAAATCTATATCTATAATCTCGGATATCCTGCTCGCACTACCCAAGTAAGGTTTTACATAATCAAGTAGATTCTCTCTACCAGTTTCACGGCTATCAAGCAGACGGCGGCCTGCGAGCAGTTCGAACAACACAACCCCAAAGCTATAGACATCACTCTTTGCGGTAAGATGACCTGTTCAACGGGATTTTTCTATTAGTATACTTCTGCAATGCAAATATATAAGCTCAAGAACAAATACAAGTAAATTATGTATACATGGAGAATGGTAACCAATACATAGTCTAAGCATCCAATGATGGATTCCAACCCAATGACACAAGCTCCAGACATTCAGACAAAGAGATGTCATTCAAGACAAAATACAAGTACATACATTAGTGTCTGCAGAAGTTAAAAAAAAATCAGCAACCCAGGTACTTATATTACAAAACTAATCTCCATAAGCATGGGACCCAACTCAAGGAGTTGATTCAATTACCAATATGATATTATACACTTGAAGAGCACAGTAAGCAAAGATCTCATTACGAGCTAAACATACATACCTGTCACCGCATATTCAGGATCAACATAACCACTAGTTCCTGTAATTCGAGTGGAAACATGAGAACTACCACCGCTGGGAGCTGCTCTTGCGAAGCCAATATCTGAAAGCTTTGCATTATATTCCTGCATCCATTATTGAATATAATTAATCAACTCTGAAAGCATTAGCATGATCAGATTTAAATAAATTGCAACACTTAAACCAACAATTGACGGTTACGGGGGCTCAAGAAGTTAATATTGAAAAATGAAGTATGATAACCAGGATTGACTTTGAGCAGAAAACAACAAAAGTAGATAAATTGGACCACTTTACCCCTATTTTTCTTCCTTAATAATTCAATTGGAATTTACCAGTTTTTCGCAAGTCCTGAGATTCTAGGACACTTGAGCCATTATGCTCACTATATGAAGGAACTACGATTGATTAATATAATTTATCTGACAGGATATTTGGAGATTTCGACTTACATAATCTAGTAAGATATAAGCCGTATGGAAATCCCGAAATATAACTGGCTGTTCATGGCTATGCAAGAAGGCGAGGCCTCGAGCAGCATCAATTGCAATTTTGATCCTTATTTCCCAAGTAAGAGCAAAAGCACGCACTGCAAATGTTGGTCCAAAAAATTGCTTTGGTCGATATCTTTACTGATTTCATAAAAGTGGGACAGAAGGTAGGAATATTGGCACAACATATGACAGGAATATAAAAAGATGACTATGCTCTAAATATTTTGCTAACAAATTAAACATATGACTTACGGGTAAATAGATTACACTCCAAGTTGCCTTTAGGCATAAACTCATAGACCAAAAGCCAATTTTCCTCTTCCGCGCAGAACCCAATAAATCTGACCACATTTGGGTGTCTAAGTTGGTCAAGCATATCAACTACAGACTGCAATCCATAAGCAATGATTAAACGAACCGTGCCAAGTATAGAAATCAAAGGAGAAGAATAAAGAAATACCTACCCGCCACTCCTCGGCACTCTGATAACCTCGAAGTTTAAGTTTCTTGACTGCAATAGGCATTCCAGATTCTGGCTCTGCAGGGTTAAGAGTTTGCTCATCAATCCATCCCTTGTAGACATAACCAATACCTCCTTCCCCGAGGAGGCAGTCATAACGGAAATTTCTAGTGGCCGTCCTAAGCTCAATATATGTAAAGACTTTTAGATTTCTCGACGACAGTATATCATGTTCATCTCTTGGAGTAGTGAAACTGCCTGAAAGTATAACAAATGGCACGCTATGTAGCATGTTTAGAAAGCAAAAGAGAAGAAAATATACTAACTACCTTTCATTTTCATTTCATGGATTTTTTTCAGCAATTAAATGAGGCAGCTTTTAGCACAATCAACTTTAAATTTTTGAAAGCTTTCATAATCTAAAATTTCTTTCCAACATCAAGAACTTTGAATATTCTGGATTTTTTTTATCACAAATTACTAAGTTGCAACCTCTAACTCGATGCTTTATTTTGCAATATCAATAGTGTAACATAGAAATTAAGACAAACAATTCTTTGATTTTCTTAGGAGGATCATATGTAAATTGAATGGTCACATAAAAACGTTATGCTTTGTATAAAGATGATAAAGGAACAATCGATGAATGTGGCATTGGGAATAGAAAACAAATTCAAGAACAACTTAATATCTTAAATAACTGGTTTTCCATGATATGAAATTTATGAAATCTTAAAATTATTTCTCTACATCCATATAGAACAACAGAACCCCGGAAAGCACTAAATACTCAAAAGTTTACAACAATAAATACAAAAAAGAACAACGATTTGAAGTACTTCATAGAACTCCGAAATAAAGGTGAAACAACAAACACTAGATAAGGCCAAAAAGTTTCATAGTATTTACATATAATTCACAGTAAAAACCAGTCCAACACCAGAAAAAGTTGTCGGCTGGCTTGACAGATACAGATCATCCGAAAAACCAGTACCATGAAACGGAGTACATAGTTGTAAGTAGAGTTCATTGCTGCAAGTATGGACTATTAAGAATAAATTCAAGAAACAGCCAAATCCCAACACGATCCCACCAAAAATTCCAACTTCTATGTTTAATCATTCTTTGAAAAATAAAAAGATTGCTATTCACACAAAAGACTAAGTCTTGAACGATAAGAAAACACCACCCGAGCCACAAAACTTCCAATTCCCACACAACCACGTAAGAATCTTTACTTATAAGCATTACAAAGAACCACATTTTGCTTAAACCCCACAAAAACCTGGAGTTATGCCAAAAATCATATCGAAACCAATAAAGAAACAAGAAAACAAAACGAATGAACAAGGTCTAATTTTATAAAAACGAATGAACTTTATAAACAAAATAAGAAAAACACAAGAAATAGTCGAGAGTAACATAAAGAGATGGTGAAGTGGTACCAGTAGTTGCAGGAGAACCACCAATACCGGAAAAGCAATTCCCCATTCGAACTCTCTCTCCTCAAAACTAAGCTAAACACATATAAGAAAAAGATATTATATTACCAGTTATGTAAACGAAATATCTCTAAGCAAGCTCTACTACGTATGTCTCGTTTCTTGGCTCTTCTTGCCACTGTATGATAGGGTGGGAGATGAAGCTGAGAAGAACGCGGTATTTATAGGTATTGGAAGAAGCGATACGGCGTTACATGGGAGCCGTTAATTTTTTAGCGAAGTTTTAAGCCCCCCTAAGGTTTTTGGAAAACTAAAACTATCCCTTAAGAAATAATAATTTGATTAATGTACCCTTTTAATCTAAATTTTAAGAAATAATTCAGTATAAATTTATTATTTTATTATAAGATTACTGATAAAATTTTATTAAATTAGTCAAACTTTTAAGGGAGATGATTGTAAACTTTCGAACGTTTAGGGTTATTCGGGCAACACCTTATGGTAGGTTATTTAATTTATTCTTTCTTTTTGTTTTATCACGTAAACACGACAAATTGCAAATGTGTTGGGCCGTTGGAAGCATCTTGGATTCTTGGTGTTAGTTATTCAAATGCCCCTTTTGTTATAGCTGAGTTGTGGAAGTCATACAGTTGGAAAATTTCTTTTCTAATCAATTTTACTGAAGATTTTAATGTTTACTTCGTAAATTTAAATTTGAAAAGATGTGAGGAGATCTTTATACTCATCGTGAGTGTGTTGTTTTACGTGAAAATATGTTTTTAGAGAGGTCACGTTATATGATTAAGTGTATTGATCAAAGTTAGGAATGATTAATAATGATCTCTTCAAACTTTATTTAGAAGGGAGATGTTAGTCGTAGATGAAGTTTACTTTGAAAAGATTCAATCACCATGATGGATAACATGGAACGGCAACCTAGCATACAAGAACATTAAAGAAAATCTAGCATGCAAGAACTTTTGACAATGTTGTTATTTTGGTGACAATAACAATATCAAATGCGATGAATAATGAGGAAAAAATTGTTTATGAATCTTCAAGGAACTGTCACTCCCAGTACTAGATAAAGAATGTAAGAGGACTAGGGTAGAAGAAGAATGTATATTGAACTTAAAGAATGTATATTTATTCTTTCTTCTTGTTTTATCACTGAACACGACAAATTGCAAATGTGTTTCGCCGTTGGAAGCATCTTGGAGTCTTGGTGTTAGTTATTCAAAGCCCCCTCTTGTTCTAGCTGAGTTTTGGAAGTTACACGGTTGGAAAATTTCTTTTCTAATCAATTTTGCTGAAGATTTTAATGGTTACTTGGTAAATTTAAATTTGGAAAGCTGTGAGGAGACTTTTATGCTCATCGCGAGTGTATTGTTTTACTTGAAAAAGGGTAATCTCTACAAACCTTATTTTTAAAAAAAATGTTAGTCGTAGATGAAGTTTACTTTGAACGATCCAATAACCATGATGGAAAAACATAGAAAGGTTACCTTTGTCATCGGGGTAGTCTAAAATTGAAGAAAATCTAGTATACAAGAACATTTGACAATGTTGCTATTTTGGTGACTATAACGATATTGTCAAATGCGATGAATGATGATGACAAAATTGTTTATGAATCTTCAAGGAACTGTCTCTCCCAGTACTAGATAAAGAATGTAAGAAGACTAGAGTAGAAGAAGGATGGACATTGAACTTTAGATAACTAGCTGAAACGGAAAGGAAAATTAGATCCTCTTCGTTGTCCCCGGACAGCAGGTTTTCTCATAATTGCACAGGTGAAGATGAAGCACAGTTTTTTCTCACTTACAAGTGAGGCAAGTTGGTTTTCAATGGGGATTTTAGCTAAGCACCGGAACCCTTTTTTGGCGATGATTGAGGTGAGCTGTCTGCAGCAGAGAGTTGTTCTAGAGCTTCTACAACTTCAGCCATTGTTGGCCGGCCTTCGGCGTTACCTATACATCTGGCTGCAAGCATGGACACCTTATAGGCTGCTGTCTTGGGGTACTGGTTCCACAACTTCATATCCGTTATCCTGGATATCCTCCTCGAGTCACCCAAAAAAAGTTTTACATAATCAAGTAGATCCTCTTTACCAGGTTTTGTACTATCAATCGCAGGGCGACCTGCGAGCAGTTCGAACAACACAACCCCAAAGCTATAGACATCAGACTTTGTAGTAAAATGACCTGTTCAATAGGTGATTTTTCTATTAGTATACTGCTGCAGTGCAAATACTATATATAAGCTCAATAACAAATACAAGTCAATTATCTATATTTGGAGAATGGTAACCAATACATAGTCTAAGCATCCTACGATGGACTCAGAACCAATAACACAAGCTCAGTATTACCAATCTGATAGTATACACTTGAAGAGCACAGGAAGCAATAACACAAGTCATTACAAGTTAAACATACGTACGTGTCGCCGCATATTCAGGATCAACATAACCACGAGTTCCTGCAATTCGAGTGGAAACATGAGAACTATCACCAGTGGGCGCTGCTCTTGCGAAGCCAAAATCTGAAAGCTTTGCATTATATTCCTGCACCCATTATTGAGTATAATTAATTAACGCTGAAAGCATTAGCATGATCAGATTTAAATAAATTGCAACACTTAAAACCAACTATTGACGGTTACAGGGGCTCAAGAAGTAATATTGAAAAATGATGTATGACAACCAGGATTGACTTTGATCAGAAAACAACAAAAGTAGATAAATTTGGACCACTTTACCCCTTTTTATCTTCCCTAATAATTAAATTGGAATTTTCCAGTTTTACAAGTCCTAAGATTCTTGGACACCTGAGCCATTATGCTCCCTATAGAAAGGAACTACTATTGATTAACATACTCTATCTAAAAAGGTATGTGGAGATATCAACTTACAGAATCTAGTAGGATATTAGCGGTTTTGAAATCCCGGAATATAACAGGCAGTTCAGGGCTATGCAAGAAGGCAAGGCCTCGAGCAGCACCAATGGCAATTTTGATCCTTCGTTCCCAAGTAAGAGAAAGAGCATCCACTGCAAATGTTGGTCCCAAAATTGATTTCATGAAAGTGTGACAGAAGGTAGGAATAAAAAACATGACTATGCTCTGAACATTTTGCTAACTATAAAACATATGACTTACGGGTAAATAGATTACTCCCCAAGCTGCCTTTAGACATATACTCATAGACCAAAAGCAGATTTTCCCCTTCCATGCAGAACCCAATAAGTTGGACCAGATTTGGATGTTTAAGTTGGTCAAGCATATCAACTTCAGCCTGCAATCAATAAGCAATGATTAAATGAACCGTCCCAAGTTCATAAATCAAAGGAAAAGGATAAAGAAACACCTACCAGCCACTCCTCGTGACCCTGAGAACTTTGACGTTTAAGTTTCTTGATTGCAACAGGCATACCAGAACCTGGCTTTGCAGGGTTCAGAGTTTGCTTATCAATCCNATCCCTTGTAGACATAACCAAAACCTCCTTGCCCAATGAGGCCGTCGATACAGAAATTTCCAGTGGCAGTCCTAAGCTCGTCATATGTAAAGACTTTTAGTTTTGTCGATGACAATATATCATGTTCATCTCTTGGAGTAGTGAAATTTCCATATGTACTCTCTTCTTCGCCTTTATCTGAAGCAGGTGAAGAGTGACTACCTTCAGCACTTTGGATACCTCCAAAAAAAAAAAAAAAGATTTATGATATGTACTCATAATTATAAAACATGAAGTGATAATAAAGTACAACCTAATCCAAGGACCTGTAGTGATAAGCACATATACAAGTATTACAAACAGACCAGATCAAGACATGATTGAAGAATGAATATCCACAGTTACTGAAAGCATAACAAATGTCATGCTANTGTTGGATGGTTAGAAAGTAATAGAGAAGGAAAGATACAGTATAACTTCCTTTCTTTTTCATTTCATGGACTTTTTCACCAATTAAATGGGGCTTTTAGCACAATCAATTTAAAATTTTGAAAGCTTTCATTGATAAAAATTTCTTTCCAATATCAAGAATTTTGAATATTCTGAAAATCTAATCACCAATTACTAAGTTGCAACCTCTAACCCGATGCTTTATTTTNGCAATATATGCAGTGTAAAACAGAGAAATTAAGACAAATAATTCTTTCATTTTCTTAAGAGGATCATATGTAAATTGAATGGTCACATATAAATGTTATATAACAATCGATTCATGTGGCATTGGGAAATAGACACCAAATTCAAGAAGAACAACTTTAATAGCTTCAAATAATTGGTTTTCCATATATAACAACGGAACCCTGGAAAGCACTAAATACTCAGAGTTTACAACAGTAAATACAACACCAGAAAAAGTTGTCGTCTGGCTAGACAGATACAGAGCATCCGAAAAACATTATNCATGAAATGGATTACATTGCTGAAAGTATGAACTATTAAGAATAAAGTCAAGAAACAGCCAAATCGCAGCACGAACCCGCCAAAATTCCCAACGCTATTATTAATCATTCTTCGAAAAATAAGAGATTGCTATTCATTCAAAAGACTGAGTCTTGAACGATAACAGAACGAAAACGATATCAAACACCACCAGAGCCACGACACTTACTTCCAATCCCCAGACGCTCACATTAGAATCTCTACTTGTAAAGCTTATAAAGAACCACATTTTACTTAAACCCCCCAAGAACCTCGAGTTAAGCCAAAATCAATATCAAAAGCAGTTAAGAAACAAGAAAAACAAAAACAAATATATCAAGAAAGCATGTAAATACGAACTTAAGGTGCCATTTTCTAAAATAGAATGAAATTTATTCATACATATAAAAAAAAGATAAGAAAAACACAAGAAATATTC
>JANLJB010001923.1:0-12438 GCA_026212285.1 Bursera cuneata | reverse complement strand
TATTAAATTTTGTTAGTTTATTTGTATTTAGTATTTCAGTTGCGCAATGGAGGCGCAGTGAGTCAATATGTTTAAAGGATTGTTTCGATAATCACTTTGATAGGAGCGCCTAGATCCTATAAATAGTGATTATCGGGATGGGTCGTGTCACGGCTTCTCACAAAAGAGTAAATTCATATGTATGAAAGGATGAAATCCACATGTCTAGAAGGGTGAAAGTATCTAATTTTATTTATAGGGGTATTGCCTCGGCGCCTAATAAATCTTATAAAAATACTTAACTTTAAATTTTGGATAAACTATCAGTTACCTCTTAAAAACATATCAGGTATAGTATTTTTAACAAAAAAAAAAAAAAAGTTTCNTTTCACCTAAAAAATCAATTATTTTGTTAAAAAATATCTCATTTCATCAAACAAAATCCTTCTCATCAATTAAATATTAAATTTATTTCACATATATTAAGTTTTTTAGGAATAAATGTTAGTTTAATAAAAGATTGAGATTAAATTTTTTTTTTAAATTTATCTGATGGTCGGAGTAAATACCATTTTATTTATATTATAATTATTTACATAATTTAAAGAATTATGTTTTACTCTTTAGACCTATCTCTAATCCGTATAATATATAAAAGTAAATCTCAATTAGGTCTCGATTTCCATTTAACATATAATATAAAAAACTCGCTTCAATTGGATCTTGATCTCCATTCAATACGCAACAAAAAAAAAAAACTCATCTTAATTGGATAATAATGTCAATCTCCAATCAATATGCAATAAGCATTTTTTATAAAGTATATTGATTTATTTATCTATCTGCATTTTTTGGATAAAACTGCTTTTATAAAATATTTATTTTCTATTTATTAATTAAGCTTTATCATAAATATTAAATTTGCTAATAAAGAATCAATTCTGGATAAAATAATAATATGTTATTATTATATTTTAAATTATTTTATCCTAGATAAAAGGTCCATAAACTATCCTATTATTATCTTTTAGATAAATAAAAAATATAAATATCGGTATTTATCTTCGAATACATTTATCTCTTTAATAAAAGGCTTTTTTTAAAAAAAAAATCAATATCAGAACTATATAAAGGCTTTTTATCTAATCCTCAAACGAATTAAAGATAAAAAAATTCAGAGAAAATCCATTAAAACTACAGTTAGCAGAATTTTGTGAAAATCATTTCCTTCCACCTTTCATAATTGTTTCCTTCCACACACTACAAAGCTGTACAAATTTAAAACACAATCATAGATGCAATAAGCCTAGAATCTAGTCTCGTTTGAATCATAGACCTTCACAAAACACCACCACTCATCTTTCTTTCCTTCGCCAACATTTCCAACAAGACTGATCTTTCTTTATTGCTCCAACATTCCAAACATGCTGCAATCATGAATTTTCTGACTTTTCTGAAATATAGTCATCATGAATTTGCAATGAAGCATCTCCAGGTTGATTTAAACTTTGAGGTGAGGTGGATCAACTCCTCGAACTCAGACAAAGCTTCCTTTAACACAGAAAATACTGAACAGGCAGATCCATTCCTTCGATATAAAATAAACAGTAAAGGGATTTATTTGTCCTTTTCAATTGTATTTGAAGGTACTGTTGTAATTTCTTATACTATACAAAAATGGGCCTCAACCAATAGTATCCTAAATGACTTAAAACAGAGAAATAAAAGTACTATATCCTCTTGGTGTATCCCTTGAGGTCATGTCTACCGGTGTAAAATCTAATAATTAATCAATTTATGTTGAGAAATTTTTGGGGTCATGGGGCACAGGTCCCGTGAGATTATTCGAGATGCACATAAGTTGGTCTAGAAACCCACGTTTAAAAAAAAAAAAAAAAAACTACATAATTAAGTTTGGAAGCACCATACACTTTACAACCATTATAATTTGGAATCTGTCTTCGAAAACCCTTTAATACTTTCATCTTCTTGAAGCAATTTGATGGATGAGTCTCTCAAGGAACACCAGCAAGACCTATACAAGAAAATATCAACAAGTTAGATCTATAAAACACAATCTTATACCAATGAACGTCAGAAAGCAACGACCCCATCATCCCAATGAACGTGAATTCGATTACGTCGTCGACGATCGATGTGGCCGATGATCAATGGTCCACTGGGTCTGAAGGAGGATGATTCGTTGAGCTACATTCGCAGATTCTATCAGTTCAAATTTGTGTTTTTGCCATTGCTTTAGTCCTATAAGGTTCCGAAGAAGATGGTAATGGCGCTATTCGAGATGGCCAATCTCTAGAGAGTGAAGAGAGAAAGGAAACAAAAAGAATGTATAAAAGAAAGTTTTTATTGTATATTGCCTAATTGCCATTCCTTCTCCAGTCATGATATAAATCTCATGAAACTAATCACATGCATACACGTAAGGATGTAAAACAAAATAATAACAACCCAAAGGTTAAAATGACTTTCATGACCCATAAACTTTAACAATCACAATTGAAACCATAACAGGGCATCAATTGCTTCTACTTCTAGCCTATCCTCCACCACTCTCACTTCTTTCCTCATCTTCGTCGCTGTAAAATCTCTCTCCCTATCTACGCTTATCATTTTACAAGATTTCTGATTAAATGAAGAGATGTCATCTCTTGGGGGTGTTTTAATAAATTTGGAAACTAAGAGGATCTGCTTGTATTTTACTAAATTTCAAGAAATAGGTAAATTTGATTCATTTACGTTTGGTTCGAAAAATAGGCTGTGAGTTCGTTGAGATTTCTGATAAATTTTATGAGACTTAACGGGAGGCTTAAATTTTAGGGAGATTGATGATAGATTTGGAGCTAAGAGTGCCTGTTTGTAATTCAGCTAAACCTCAGGTGAGACAATGAATTGAAATCTTAATGAGTCATGTGGGTTGGGATTAGATTGGAAATGTAGAAACTTTTGCTTTTCTGTAATCTGCACTGGATCAGAATGTGAAGTACTTTTGATTGATTAACTTGTTTTCTTCACAATATTTTATGTTGTGCAAAAACTTGATAAATAGTTGTTATGTACCTAGACTACTTTGTCCTCACTGTGAAAGTCAAGTTTATTGTTATTTGTAATCGTTTGGAGGAGGAAATGGTTGTTTGGTGAAGTCGTATTATCACATCGTTTTTACAATGATTTGCAAGTATATTTGGGTGTGGTATTGACGTTATTGAAAGCGTTTTAAAAAGCCAAGAGTGATTTGGTGTTTGTTTTAAAGTGATTGACTGAAATAAATGAAAAGGGTTTTAAAATCAAGAAACATTTTATAGGACTGTTTCCAAAAGCACTCACATGGTGCTCTCTAAAAATTATTTTGAAAAATTCTCCCAAGCATACTCATAACGTATGCAGAGCATAAAGTTTCATTGATTCAATTATGTCTCTCTTATAGAGATAAGCCACCTCATGTTCATTTCTTTGAGCTTTTACAAATTATAACCTTGCTTATCCATATAATTAGGAGGTTAGAGAGAATGCCATCTAGAGAAATCTATACCTACTATTGTCTAGTGCCATCATGTATTATTAAGCTCTTAAGATTCTATGATTGAAGCGTCAATGGGACTCTTGCACAAAGATTGGCCGGGTCACTTATCATCTTCTTAACTATAAGTGTTGCTGTTCATTTGGCTGATAAATGACAACTTTATACTTACATTGTAGTTTGCTAGAAGAGGCACTCTTAATAGTTAGTTTGGCTTGCTATTTTCTCGCTCTATCATAGTTTCATGTTTGTCTTTAGAGATAAAAGTATGTAGTCATTTGCTTCTGGGGATGCTAATGTGAGACTTCTCATTTTTATGCTTCTTCTGCTACCACTTAACTGAGGACTTACATTTACGCATCTTATGCCTACACTATAATATTGTAGAAGCTAAGGGGTAGCAGTTTCTTTATAATTGTTCTGGTTATATGGATGTCACAGTTGCATTTCCATGACATGAATTAGGATGCTTTTGTACATTGGTATGGAGGGTAATTGTTTGGTTAAATTGCTTGTGATATTTTTAATTCACCATTTCTTACTATGCTGTTTGGTTTAATAGTTTTATCATATACCTTCTTTGTAGATGTTCTTGGATCTGCGGTTGGGTTTGCAGTCTTTGCGATTCTTCTATCATCATGGGCACTGGCATTTGCCATTGGAGGGGAGCGCCTCTTTGGCTCTGTTTGGGATAAATTAGTCATGTATAACGTTGCTGACAGATTAGGTTTGACAGGCCGAAGCTAGAATGTCCCTTGTCTCAACTTACATATGTCTTACAACTCATTTTCGTTGTATAGTCTATCGCGAAGTATATTGTATTGTTAAAACGTTTTACTATCTTCTGTACTCAACCTCGAAGTTAATGTTCAGGCCCTATTTCCTCCTCAATTACGGAAGGACTACTTCTTTGAGGCTAGTTGTGAACCCTTTTCCATCTTTTATTAACTGCGTACCTACTCAACATTGTCTAGTTTTGTAGATATTGTTTGGTGTATTAGGGTCTGAATGCGAGGAAATGCTTGTTGTGATCGGCATGAGTGCATTCACCATTCAGTATATGATACAAAATGAGTTATAAGTGTGAGAAGGTGTAAACTCAAATAACGAGAATTACCTCCTTTTTATGCAAGGATTGTCTATTAAGATCTATTATTAACGCATTCTAAGAGGATACGATATTAATAGCTTCCAGTAAGTAGAAAATTATCAGTGAATAAGGTAGATACAAGTTAAATGGCCCTTTTGGCTAGTCAGTTTTCTCTCATTTGCCCCTCGTCAAAGTAGAAGCAATCTTCATCTTATTTTCATTCTTATCTCCTCAACGAAGTCAAAGTCGAATTTGTGAACGTGTAAGCAAAAGCTATTCTTTGTTACTTCAGGCTCGTCGGCCTATTGTTAATGATTAAAGGAAACGTAAATTGATATGACTTTGATTCTTGTTCTTGTTTTCCCAAAGAGAACCCATTTGTTAGCATTAGAATTCTGAAATTTGAAGTTACTTATTTGTTCTAACTATCTAGAAGTAAATGCTGCTTGGGATGAACTGAAACTTGGACATCTTGGGTTTCAATTGCACGAGGTCCAGGCTTTTCTGGCGCATATGTTTTTATTACGAGACTTGGTACCCAACGATGGTTAAATGGACAAGTGACTACGTGTAGCTTATGGATGACTGCACATTTCCAGGAGTTACATCATAAAAAGTAGATAAAGGTTTAGCATTATTACTTCTGTCTAGAACTCCAAATGGTTATAATGAAGGGTTCTCTCCCAAGTTGATCATCATTTTGGATTATGGACTGACATAAATTATTTCCATTCTTCTGATATAACCCATTTGATTTGAGAAGTAAGAAATAACATTTACAACATAGTATTTCCATTGCAATGTTATTGGATGAATAAATTTTTGGTAACAAAAAAATGTTATATTTATTATATATATTATATGAAATACCACTCTTATTTATAATATTAAAGGATAAACAAGTGCCACCAAAATATTATATTTCAAATTACAAACTTCTGTTCCTATGATAAAGTCAGTGGCAGAGACAGAGAGATGCTGTACACAAATTCTGATTTCAAAGTGGGTCCAAATCTCATACTCACCACATAACAACAACTTGAATGAAGAGCAAAGTTTACCAATTAGGAATGAGGCAATCTCACCTTATCCACACTTCCACCACAATCCTTTATCTGAATTCATGCCCAATCCATCCTTCCACATCACTCTTTATCAAATATCCACACAATCCACAAAACTAAACTAACCATTAAGCCTTGACCACCCTTTCTTTCTTCACCATCAACTTTGCATTTACAGCAATAATGGCAGCCATGAACTCTAGTGTTTTGGCATGCAACTATGCCATCTCAGGCACTGGATCCTCTGAGCTTAATGCTAAGATTGCCTCTTCTGTTGCCACCCCTTCTGTGCATGGTTACAAGTTGCCTGTGATCAAATTACAACAAGCTGGTGTTCCTAAAGAATCAAGAGCCAACGAAGGCAGGAGAGCTGCTATGGCTCTTCTTGCTGCTACCCTTTTCACCACAGCTGCTGCTTCTTCTGCCAATGCTGGGGTCATTGATGAGTACCTTGAAAAGAGCAAAGCTAACAAGGTTCGCTTGCTTAGTACATGATATCTCTCTTTCTGTTTTCAATTATCCATGTATGCAATGATCATCAGTTTAGGTACAATTCTCTCACTGAAATGAATATCAATTACAGGAATTGAATGACAAGAAGAGGTTGGCTACAAGTGGAGCAAACTTTGCTAGAGCATACACAGTTGAATTTGGTACATGCAAGTTCCCTGAGAACTTTACAGGCTGCCAAGATCTAGCCAAGCAAAAGGTTTTATCCATAAATATAGACTAACTCTTTGTTATTTGTTTCTCAAGGGCTCATGCTTGTTGAATTTTTGACTAATTTTCTTCTGTTCTTTTATTTGAATGCAGAAAGTACCATTTATCTCTGATGATCTGGCTTTGGAATGTGAAGGAAAGGACAAATACAAGTGTGGTTCAAATGTTTTCTGGAAATGGTGAAGAGGGAAAACTCTCTCTCCCTCAATCCTCACCATGTATCTAATTTAATTTCTATTGAAGAAATTTTACATCCCTTTGTTCAATTAGTCTCTTGCAGTGACATTTTTATATCTCCATCATGTTTCTTTATGTACTATTCAATCATTTTCTTTTTGAAAAATTAGAATTACAGTTTTCTTCCCTGAAATTAGTAGTAGAATTATCAAAAACAAATCTCAACAGGGCATTAGCATTTGTTTTACCCAATTCATGCTACTTGGGATGTTTTAAACTATCTAGAAAGCTTGAGAGATCTCTGAATATTAAGAAAAATAATAAATCATAAGCATGGATGAATCTTTAACTTTCTGGCTTTCAAGTGCAACTTTGCAATACATTTATGCTGATTGCAAATTGTACTTTGGACAATTCAACAAAAAATTTCAACATTGAATTTAGGAGATGACTAGTGAACCTGACTTTGAAATCATATTGAATAGCTACTAACTAAAAAACTTTAATTTACAGAAAAAATCTAGCAATGATATTTAAACTTCGTCAAGTTAAGACTAAAGGCTGGTAACACAAAAATTTCAACTTCTATATTTCATCAATGAAAAGAACTCCAAAGTTCATCCTTACATGTATATTCTTTGAACATCTACAATTCCCTCTCTCCTAGATAGGACTATTAAGTCGCCATTTGTAGATCCTAATTGTATGTGTAAAATCAATAATCAATTCTGGAGAATCCCTAAATTCTGCAATAGTTCTTTAATTTAGGAATCCATGATGTAACTCCTAGAGAAACTTGGCATAATTGTCACACTGAGCAAGAATTTGCCATGATTGTAGACCAAAAACCCGCCGCCAGCACTTTAACAAGCTCATAAACACTCATTTAAAGACCAGAAATTCTCATGCTCTGTTCTGCCAATCCAAGCATGCCATGCCCATTTTGTTCACATTCAAGTCGAATCTGTTCAAAGCAGACTTCATTGCTGAATGCTGTTCTGTTAAAACCTGAAGCTCAAACCTGAAATTTTCATAAGCTCAATCTGGAACCAACCACAGAATCTCAAGAAAATGAACACCAAGATGAAGTGCCATTTTTCTGTAACTGGGGACATGGCAAAGGGAAAACCTGACTAGTAAAACCTGAAACGAACTCACATTGCCATGTTGCAGCAGGAGCTAGGCCTAATAGACTAAAATTTTTCATACAAATCTCTTCAAATTGTGCACCTTCAATTCCTTCCAGTACTGGGGCTTTAGTTGAATTTACACCGACCAAATTACTAATATAAATACCCTTTACGCTTGGAACAGCTTTTGGATCCCATCCATCATCTGGATGGTCGTTAGAGCCTCTACTAAACCTTATCGGTATCCTGACTCTGTCCAGTGTTATATTACTTATGGTGATGTTTGCTATATATCCTCCTCTACCATTATCAGTCTTTATACGAACCCCAGCTGCTGAATTCCAAACATGTAAATGATTGATGGTTATATTAAAAATGCCTCCAGACATTTCACTACCTATTCCAATACCAGAACATGTTGGGGTGGTGCCTGAAACTCTCCTCACTATGATGTTTGAGCTTGGACGTGCCACGGTGATGCCATATTGGTCCCATCCACTTTTCACTGCCACCAGATCATCCCCGCTTTCAATGTAACAGTCTTCAATACACACATTTGTGCATGAGTCTGTATAATATTTTAGAAAATAAAAAGTGAATTGATTTGCCAGTAAAATAATGTAGACAAGAAAAGAGTACAAGAATGAGAAGAGAAAAGACTTTAGTGTACCTGGATCAATACCATCAGTATTTGGTGCATTAAGAGGAGCCAGAATTGTCAAGCCTCTAATAACAACATTGCTGAAACAAATAAATTGCTCCCTATTAGTGGCCTAATACAAGACATGACCATGAGATCACAACCAACTAGTAGGTAACTAACGTAACATCATCACAATTGCTTCTGTGCACGCTGTTTTCTGTTTCACATTATGAAATGTTGCCAGCAAGCTAATAACCACAAGGGTGGGGAAAATTTTTATCTCCTAGGACACAAGGTTTGGGGATGGTGCTGCACCCTTTCTTTTCTATGCAATTAAGAGTTGTATAGAGAACTCGTAAATCAGAGAATTAAAGTATTCAACTTGTTTTTATATATCAAACAATAATCACTTCAACTGGTCCAGCAAGATAACAATTCACATTTGATTTACTTCTTATCCTACTAACAAGCATTACTGAGTCGCAGAAAGACAAAAATCATATGGGAGGATAAAATAAAAAATGTCAAACCTGCAGTAAACAGGATGGATAGTCCAGAAGGGAGAGTTCAGGAAGGTGAGATTGGAGATTAGAATGTTATGAGAGTTCATAAGTTCTACGAGGTGCCCTCTTGTGTGCTCCAAAGTTTTGTTCCACCATAAATCCCACCACATTTTCCCTTGACCATCAATCGTCCCATTCCGTCCTGCAAAAGCAAAGAACTAACTTTATGCATCCAATAAATCGTTGGACCCAATAGATGAAGAAATTAGATCACATAAAAGTGGCAATATCGCATCTTTATTGGTTATTACAAAAGAAATGGCACTCATCAATGCTAAAAGTAATAAAATTAAAGGAATCAAATCTGTTCTGCTTACAACTTAGGGGAATCTGCAACAGACGACCCACCTTTTCTTCATGCACAATCACCAAATGGAACCAATCCCATCTAAGAGAAACTAACACTTTTTTGTTGAAGCTAAATAGAAGGGAATAAAAGAAAGGAATGAAAAATGATGGGAGGCAGACCTTTTCTTTTCTGTTTGGTTAAAAAGAGAAAAATGATGGGAGGAAAACAAAGGAAAAGGAGGTACCATTTTCTAAACTAACAAACGTCAGTTATTTCATAAATATGCCTAGAAGAAGGACAGTAATTAAGAATCCACCGAAAAGAGAAAATCATTCTCACAAAAAGTTCCCAAATATGTGTAGAATTAGATTGTTGCAACATATAAGAGTGTGATGATCAAATTAACATAAAACAATATCTCTACCATATCCTTCTTATAAGATAACTATAATATGAAAGTAACAACCCTCTTCTTTCCCTTTCACTTTCTCCTATCAACCAATACCCCACTTCCATTACTTTAATTTCTCATCCTCTCATCCCCTTCTACTTTAAGGAGAACTATCAACATTGATTTCTAACTATAAAATTCTCAATAAGTTAAGTAAACTCCTGAAAACTACTCCTTCATATATAATTTCCAATTTCCTAATGATCCAACTTGGAGTCTCCGAAGATCTTACATTCACCAGCCCTAAACTAATGAAATTATTTTGAACAAGCTCTGTAACGGTCACTAAAACAAACGTATCAATAATACAGGGCACACAATTTTCTGGGTAGTTTACTGTAAAACAGCAAATGGTAGCATTAATTTTCTGTATAAATGAAAATTATCATAGATATATAATAAGTTTTCTTCTACAACGTACTGGAATTAGAGGAGACCAAAGCAAATGAAAATAGCATGACATCAACACTATAAATTAAATTATACAAAAAATATTCAACTTAGTTATCCAGGCACCGAAGATAAGCCTATTTTATTCCCTTATAAATTTGACACACCTAATGAATGATGGGCCATGATTATGTACAAGTAGATTATTAAATCCAGTATTTTCTTCCTTTTCTCTATCTCCATTCCTTTATGATCATGAAAGCATTATATGACATTGTTTATACATTCAAGTATATAAAATTCAGAGCAAAAAGCACATATACCTGCAATAACAACATTGGTAAGACCATCCCCATGAATAAGACTGATATGTCTTCCTCCTAATCTCTCTCTCCCTCTTCCATAAGAGGGCAACGGCTGTATGATGGGCCATTCATCGGGATCCTATTACACAAAAACAAGAAAATAAGACTCGAAACAAAAAGATTTACAAACATAAACTCTTCCAACTTTCCCTATATGATCCTCTAATAAGTTTCTTTCTTTCTTTTTTTTCTTTCCTATTAAAATAAACTAAATCGTTATTTCACCTAGTCGGTCTTCGACACACATGTTATTAACTGCAGAATGTGTGTGTGTGTATATATATATATATATATACACAAGCATATGTATAAGGGCACTAGCAAATGTACATTTTCGAGTTACAAATGCGGCATTACCCGTTAAAAAATTAGTGGTTGATCCGCTTAGACAGTAGTGCCAGACTTTTTATCTATACACATACATTATATATATATATATATATATATATATATGTATAGGATTGATCATAATGGAAGTTTGATTTGGAGGGTATCCTAGATTGGCATTGAGGCATCAGCAGAATCACAACATACCAACCTTTTTTCTCTTTTCAAGAAAAGGCGACAAAAAGGACAAGTGAGCATGAGCACCGTGCTTGAACCGCTGTCTCCTTAATGACCAAACCAATAGTGACAATCTACAATATTTAATGATCAAACAACTAATCTAAAGTCAATTACTTTTTATAATGCCTTCTTGAACTCTGTTTTCAACTCAATTTTCAACTAAACTCTCTCTCGAGAACCCCTAAACCCAGTAATTAACACCCACTAAAACAATCTAACCTACACTAATTAAAAAAAATTCAAAAACAAACCCAGATAATAAAAATACAATCAAATCAAAAACAACGAAGACTAAAACTAAAACACTTCCGTTTCAATACCTGAGAGCCCAGAATAACAGCGCCCTCTTCGAGGAACAGCGTGAAATTACTCGTCAAATTGAAGCTTCCCGTCACCCACTTCCCTTCCGGAATATTCAACTGGGCGCCACCTTTGTCTCCGAAACGTTGCATGTACTCCACCGCTTTCCGAAACGTTTCGGTGTTGGAGGTTTTCCCATCTCCGACCCCGCCGAACTCCTCTATCGACATCACGACTCTTCTCCTCGGCGTCCCCTGGAAGAATCCAGAACACGAATCCGGGTCCTCCTGCGGCGAGTGATCGGGCTCGGAGGAGGACCCGGATAGGAATACCCGCATGGGAAACACGGACTTGGACGTGATTTGCAGCGAAATGATCGTTAAAAGCGTCAGGAGAAGAAGCAGAGACGCCCATGAAGGCTTGCTAAACCTACCAACAAGTGCATGCAAACTTGGCTTCTCCGATTCCATTCTATCTTGCATGCATCGCATTAAATGGAAAAGATAAAGAAAAAAGTATATAAAAATTAAATTCTTATTTTTAAAAGGACTAATTTATTTATGAAGATAAAAAATTTATTTTTATAATTTGAGGATGGTTTTGAGAGGAAGAAAGTGGTGTTTTTGTTTGGTTGGTGAGAATGTAACAGCGAATTGAGTTACGTGAAGAAGGAGATGTGAGAGCAGTGCGTAATGCGCGTAACGGTACATTTTAGTAGTAGGCTTTTTAAAATGCGCACGTCCGGTTCGGATATCACGAGGCAAGGTTCGGTCCGGTTTGACGGGGTGGGGATGTGGGTGATTTAAAGCCAATGACATTGTTCCACGTGCACGTACTGTTTGGTTAAGCTGCGTGTGGGAATCTGATTGGGTGGAAGCATGAGAAAAGGTGAGATGGTCACCAGGGAATACATTGGGTGGTGTGAACCTCTGAAGCGTGTTGGCCGGCCTCGCTGATTTGCCAAAAGATAGCGCTGGAAAGAAGCCGCTCTTCACGGGACCTTTTTTTTTAATTTATTATTATTATTTTTTAGGGGAAATGACTCTGACCCCCTAGTTAAATTACTCGAAATCACGTAACCCCAAACTTATAATAAACTAACATTAACCCCCCAAATACTTAACAGACGTTTAAGAAACAGTAACAATTATACCAAAAATATATTACAATGA
>JANLJB010001922.1:4443-21337 GCA_026212285.1 Bursera cuneata | reverse complement strand
AATACCTCATTCCCATTCTGATTCTCGGATATATTTTTACCGAACCAAATGGTTCTTAAGAATTTGTTGTATTTGATAATATTAAGTTTGGAAAATGAAGATTTTATAGCTCTGACAATGTTGAAATTCTGGCTTAAAATTGAGATTTCAGTAGTGTATTACAATCTCCTGGGTCAAAACGATCTGAACCGTTTGTTGATCAGAAGGAAAACATTGTCCTTACTCTGAAGAATGTGCAGGTATTGGGTTTGTGTTCTTTTTGACCTAAGACATGCTATTTTTCTGCAGTTTCTTTATGGAATGGATTTATTTTGAACAACGGGTTGTCATACTATTAACATACATAATCCTGATTGATATTGAAAATCAGGCCTTAAGGACTCTCTTCAACATTGCTCATCGATTACACGATGTATTAGGTCCATCCTGGGTTTTGGTATGTGTGTCTGCATTTAACAATTTCCTCAAAGGAAACAAAAGTTTGTTACTTATGAGATTGTATTGCAAATAAATATAGGTCTTGGAAACTTTGGCTGCTCTAGATCGGGCTATCCATTCTCCCCATGCCACTACACAGGTAATGTTGAAACCAACTTTCCAGAGAAAATATTCTGTGGGTAAATTGTAGAGATATATGAAGAAACAAGAAAAGTATATTAATGGTGAAGTAACAAATGTGGACAAGTTGTCCACAAAAAGAATGACAAGTTGTTCTAAGCAACAAAAATGACTTCAAAGATAGCCTTAGCACTACTATGACAAAAACATGCCCAAATTTGGTTATCGAAGCTTCCCAACCTTGAGAAGATTAGATGCACGTTATGTTATTACCCTTGTGTGTGGACAGACAGACATTATATTGGATAGAGGTACATATAATCTTTTCCCAATCTATGGGATTTTGAAGTAGCCTGTATTTGATTCCAAATTACCTAGTACGATTATCAAAGTGCAGCACAACTGTGAGTGAGAATTAGTGTTTCAGTAAGCATCCCTGAAATATAGATTTAGAATTTTTGTTAAAAGTCATGGCCCAAAGAAGTGTTAGCCAAACAGGCTTTGTGCTAATTCCTCATAGATACCATGGTATATTTTTTCTCTGTATATAGGAAGTCTCCTCGGCTGTTCCAAAGCTTACAAGGGAATCTTCGGGCCAGTACAGCGACTTCAATATTCTCTCCTCTTTGAATTCTCAGGTAATCTAAGCAGTTTATTTTTGTTTGGTAGCAAACAAATAGAAGCTTTTCTTTCTAAATATTCTTTGAAAAAATGTGGTTTGTCATGTTGTACACCATATATATTCTCCAAAAATTCCTGGTTTTCAAAACCTTTCTTGGAATTAACTTAAAAAACTTGCCAAGGGCATTTCTGTTTTGTATGCTTACCATCCTCTAGAACCAAAGAACAATTTTCTTTTTGTAATAAAAATGCACTTTTATTCTCTGATAAAATCTTCATGTTCTAACATAGTGTTTTTCTAATCTGCCAAGCTGTTTGAGAGCTCAGCCTTGATGCACATATCTGCAGTTAAATCACTACTCTCTGCACTCCGTCAGTTGTCACATCAATGCATGGTTTCAAGTTCAAGTAGTTTTGGACCAACATCAAGTCAAAAAATTGGAACAATCAGCTTTTCAGTGGAAAGAATGATATCTATCCTTGTCAACAATATTCACAGTATGTAGTGGGAATTTTGTGCAGGATTTTGTTGAAATCAGTCTTTCTAAGTTTAGTATTTGTATATGTTATTTATATATTAGTGTAATTTAACGTAATATAAACTTTGTCATGACTAAAGTTATTATTTTTTTGTTTGCTTCATGCTGTAACCTCTCATTTCAGGGGTAGAGCCACTGTGGGATCAAGTTGTTGGCCACTTTCTTGAGGTGATCATAATTTGTATTTAAATAATAATGCAGAAAATGGTATGCCATTTGCATTCTGATTGACATTAACAATATGTTACAGCTTGCCGATAATTCTAATCAGCAATTACGTAATATAGCACTTGATGCCTTAGATCAATCGATATGTGCAGTATTAGGCTCAGAACAGTTCCAGGATAACGCACCATCCAGCACCTCTGAGGAAGTGAGAACTTTCAGCTTTTGTATGGATGGAAACCCATAGTCTGCAGAGAATAGGAATTGATTCTGCTTTCTCTGTCTCTCTCTAGGTTGAAACTAGGCTAGCAAAGTTGAGATCACTTGAGTGTGCTGTCATATCTCCACTAAGGGTTCTTTATTTTTCTACTCTGAGCCCTGATGTCCATACTGGAACCTTGAAAATTCTTCTGCATGTCTTAGAGGTAATATGTTCCGATGAAAAGTAATTGTAAATCAATTTCGTTTGTATCCTTGATTCTCAGATTGTCCTTATAAAATTTCATCTATTTTTCTTTTCCTTGCAGAGATGTGGAGAAAAATTGCACTACAGTTGGTCAAATATACTTGAAATGTTGAGGTCTGCCCTTCACATGGTTATACTGTATATATATATATAATTCTCTTTTATGATTCCGTACTTAAGTAATGTCCAAGACTTTTTATATTAAACCTTAGATTGATCTAATGATAAAATGAAATTTCGGTCTTTAATGTGTAAATAATAACTGGTTTAAAATATTTTGAATGCACTTCTCTATCTCCAAGGCATTAAATACTATTCAATTTCAAAAAGAAAATTGATACTATATTTTTTATTAATATTTTTTAACTCATTTTGTTTCTTGCTAAAACACTTTCTTAAAAAAGTTTTAACAGTTCATTTTAGAAATTAATTAGTTTCTTTCTTTTGTGGGTCGTTTATTTTTTAAATTGTTAATGTAGTTTAATCTGATATATATATATATATTTTTTTAAAGTAGTCTTAATTATAAGGGAGTTTTCAAAATTAATCTATTCTCGAAAATTTTCATGTCATAACCCTCTACTCTGCACCTTGTGCTTGACAACTCTATAGTCATAGAGTTATAGAGCAGAGGGTTATGATAAGAAAATTTTTAGAAAAAATATTATTTTTGAAAACTCCCTTAAAATTAAAGCTATTTTCAAAATTTTCCATAGTTTAATTGTACGATTGGTGAACGAATTCTTTTATATGGTAGATTTAGGGGTTTTATTTTATTTTATTTTAAAATAAAATCTGCAATCTATTAATAGTTTGTCGACCTTAAATTTTAGAAATTAATTAGTTTTTTATGTTATATTAAAAAATGGAATAAAACTGATGCTCATATTTTGTGGGTCTTTGTCATATATAAGAGCTGGCCACTTTTAAGTTACTTAAACTGAAGTTTGGGTGTGTTCACAGCCATAGAAAGGGAAAACCACAACCATAAAACAAAGAAGACAGAGTTTAAGATAAAGAGTAGGAAAGAAAGCGTTTTAGCGAGTCAATTTGTGAGAAATAGAAAAAAAAATTTATAACATATCAATTTTGTTTTAGAATTGATTACTTTATCCCAGGCATTTAATGCTTAGAGATAGAGAAGTCTTTGCGTTCAATGCAATTTTACAGCAGTTGTTGTTAGCTACACATTAAAAGACCCGAATCTCATTTAACCATTAGATTAATCTAAAGGTTAATATAAAAAGTCCTAGACATTACTAAAATATGGGATCTTGTAAGAGAGGATTATTTGAGAGAGGGAAAGGTTAAGGGATGACTGCCCTACTGGGTGTGAGTTTGTTTCTTTTGTTGAGCCTCCCTGCTTTCTTTTTTCTTTTAGGTCTGTTGCAGATGCATCGGAGAAGGAACTTGTTACCTTGGGATTCCAGGTTAGTTAATCTTACCCTTTTTCCCAGCTACTCCGTGCTATATATGCAAATGTAGTTAATGGTTGCTATTTGTATTGTAAATCTAAACTGACCTAGTCGTTTTGTTTTAGAGCCTTCGTGTCATCATGAATGATGGTCTTTCTAGTATACCTGCAGACTGCCTCCACGTGTAAGATCTTATTAGATATAGCAGCTTTCCAATACCTATATTAATCTTTTTCCTGATAATAGTTCTGTATAATTAATGAATTTGCTTGTTTAAGCATCAAAACATGCTGTATAAAGTTTCCGTCTCTTAACTTTTTGTATACATCCATTTCTGCATGTTTTAAATATATTAATGGTTTTTGTCTAATAGCCATTAATCCTTATGATATTAGGAAAATATTGAAGTAGTATTTGAACTCCAACAGTCCATACGCATGGGTAAATTTTAATTAAATGTACTTGTGATGTAGATGCAAGCACAAACTCCATCTTGCTCTGTCATATTTAGTAATGGAATGGGGCATTCAAATGCAATATGTCTAGGTTAACCTGGCCTAATAAAAATATCTAAACTCTTATGTTTAATTTTAAGTTCTTTTGAGGATAGATTGTAGTGCAAATCTGATGGGGAATAGGGAATCACTAACGGGAGAAAATTCATCAGAAAGAGGAGGAAAAATTAGAGGAAATTTAGGGGGAAACATTGTTCTCAATATTCAATGTCCAGTTTGAGTAATAACAAAAATCGAGGCCCTATTTATAAATTCTAAAATATCTTACTAGAATAGGAAATAGACTTGAACTGAGAAAAGCTCCTAACAAAATCCCTAAAATTATGAAATAGTCCAAATCTCTAATTACAGAAATTCCTAAATTAATTAAAAGATCTTAATTTGTTCTACCTCAATTCTGTCCTGCTAAAAGAACTCAACTCTTGCTAAGTGGTTTAAACAAAGGGATTTCATCAATTTGGTGGACGTTGGGAAAACATAAGGAAACACCGTATTTGATCTTCACACAAGCTTAGGGAAAGCCATCAATCCAACTTTCTTCATTGTAGTTCAACAGCATTGGCACAAGTGGTTGAAAACTTGATTTTGATGTTGCATTAGTTGGCTTTGATGTTGGTGAAGTAACAACGAACTCCACAAATGAATCCATAGGAAGCTTGCCAGTACCTCAGTTAGAAAACATGTCTTACACATTATACACACCTATGAATCAACCTCAATTTATGGTTTGAAATCTCTATAGTATCTTTTTCACTCATAGGCTCAACTTCACTTGAGGCAATCTCATACTGGCACTTCTTGCAATCCTTTGTGTCATCATTTTCATCAGAGTCAACGTCATTTTCACTCGCACTTGATAGCTCATGCATGCAAGTTGATTGGAAAGGTTTGGAACTAGGCCTCTCTTGAACAAGATTATGTAGTAATTCCAACATGGAAGGAATGGGTTTATCAAACCTTTGGATGCTGTTATTGAAAGTTTTCTTTCAAGTCTATAAGCTTGAGCATTCATGAGATTGTACATGTCTACCAACTCAATAGGAAGCTGTTTAAGTTCCATCCATTTTCCAATTTTTCAGTATTTTTTATTTTTTGGATTGAATTGCTACAATTGAAAACAGAAAGGACTGATGTGATATGAACTAAACTCCAAAGATTTAACTCTTTTATTCAATTGAATAAATTCAGGAGCTGTGGGTTCCGATTAAATTTTCCATGGCTCCGTTGGTGACAGTGCGTGAGAGTGACTGGAGTAATTTGGTTTTTCTATTTATTTATTTAAATTTATTTTTATTTCATGGGTAGTAAGGAGTTGATGGGATGTTTACGTGTTTCTGGTTTGGAAGTTGATGGATCAAAATTACGCTTTCATACCAATTCATGGGAATAGAGAACCAATAAGGAGAGAAATATTTGAAGAGGAAAAGGAGAAAATTTAGAAGAAGGTGGAGGAAAAATCAGAGGAAATTTAAGGGAATACGGTATTCTTGATATTCAATAATCCAGTCTGAATGATAATAATCAAGGCCCTATTTATAGAGGCCAAATATCCGAATAGATATACATGATCTCTGTTTCCAACGGTTGCTTGTTCCGTGTTAATTTTCTTGAGCAAGTTTACATTGCCGAAAGAAACTAGAGGAAAAAAGTTTCCTTCCAAAGTGTATTAAAGAAAAATAATTTAGCCAAAATCAAATGAAGGTGTTTGGGGCAATTGCACCAGGAGCATATATTAAATATCTAATATGTGAAAAAATTGAACATATTTCTCCTTTTGTTACTGTTTGGTGATAACTTGCTATCTTTTGCAGACAAGATCATGTTAGACAGATGCTTCTTGATGACTAATTTTCTTAAAACTATGCAAGTAATTCGATAAATTTTAGAATCATTTTGGTTTGGAATTTGGATTCAATTCTCTTTTTTGAAAAACAAAGGATACGAGAAATTTTAAGGAAAAGCATTTGGTTCAAATTTTCCAAAAACAGGTTTTGGATACACTTCAAAAACTTGTTAAAATCTTATAAGAAAAAAAGTCATTTCCCTTTATTTTCTGAAAACAGTTATTTCGAATATTAAGTGAAGCATGTATTTTGAATGTTAAAGATAATAAGAGTCTAGGAACACTGTTTAAAGTTTTTGGATTGTAATATAATTCTTTAACTTTATATTTAATTGTTTATTTTTATAAATCACAAACCAAACATCTCACTAGCTATTGTGATATGTACAACTATTTTTACCACTTCCAGTGTTGGTTCATAACAATAATGAGATGACAATTGCAGATGTGTTGATGTTACTGGAGCATACAGTGCTCAAAAGACTGAGTTGAATATAAGCTTGACAGCAGTAGGTCTCTTGTGGACAACAACTGATTTTATTGCAAAGGGGCTTCTCCATGGGCCTTTAGAGGAAAAAGAAGCAGGTCAACTTCCCATTTTTGAAGCTATTACCTCTTATGTTGTGCACTCTGACAAGTAACCTATAAGTTCAATTTTATCTTGTGCTGTGCCACTGCAGGAAATCTGGATTTGCATTCTATTTCTAAAAGAATTGATGGTGAAAAGAGGGAAGAACAGACATTCAACTTAGTCAATAAACTGAATGACCAAGTTACCTCATTGAGTGCAGCGGATTGTGACAAGTTGCTATTCTCTGTTTTCTTATTACTTCAGAAGCTTGGTGCTGATGAGAGGCCAGAGGTATGATAGCTTCCCCTATTTGGATGGAGTTCCTCTCTTTCCTTTTGTTTTGGAAATTTAGTTTAGCATATGAATTCTGGTAACTGAAGGACATCTAAATTTGGCATCTTAGTCATCTAGTAAAGTTAGTCTCAGTGCAAATTTGATAATTTTTTTTTCCTTCACCATTACCAGTTCAATTGTGAGGAGAGAAATAATAAGTTAATGTTGGGTGAAAGTTAAATTCAAATTTCCTTGAGTGCTTATATAACTCTCTTTGAGAGAAAATTCCGGATTTGAAGATCGTATGAAGATTCCACCTACAAATGTTTTCTACTCTAGATCATGATCACTGACTGATCACTCCCACTTCATGCATAAAAATTTAAAATAAATGAAATGTCTTCCATTGAGTATTTTAGCCAGTGAATCTCATTTCCATCACTTGGTTGGTAAGTGTATTTTGGAGGCAAATATAGGAAGGAATCGATTTTAAATCTTATTGCTGCAACAAATTAACTGATTTTTATCGACTCCTTTTTTCTTTTTGGATTTGCAAAATTATAGTTGTCTTCTATTGAGATGTTGACATGTTCAGGATTAAATGATGCTTGTCGACATATAAAAATATAGCATGTTTGTTGAACTTAAATTCTAGATGATATAATTATACTGTTTAAATTGTTGTTGCCGAAGATATCATGCGATACGGTTCTATAAAGTCTTCTAAAGAGAACCACTTTTTTACTGTTCACCTTCTTAAACTTTGATCCCTCCATCAAGCAGGTTAAATTTATTATCACACCTGTAATAAAAATGCTGGATACAAAATTAATTTGCCATAGCTAAATCTAATCCACATTTCAGGTCAGAAATTCAGCTATCAGGACGCTCTTTCAAACTCTTGGAAGTCATGGGCAAAAACTTTCAAAAAGCATGTGGGAGGATTGCCTTTGGAATTATGTCTTTCCTATGTTAGATCGTGCGTCACACATGGTAAGGTGAATTGGTAATATATCCGTCAATCTATTATGCTAGCTGTTGATATGCTTTGAATTGATATGCATGTAGGCTGCAACTTCATCAAAAGATGAATGGCAGGGGAAAGAGCTTGGGACTCGAGGAGGAAAAGCCATTCACATGCTTATACACCATAGGTGCCTTCTTTTCTTTTACTCCTCTCTCTCTCTCTCTCTCTCCCTCTCCCCCCTCCCACCTGTTTTTGGCTGGAATTTTTCAGCAACAATAGAAATCTAAAATTTTGTTTCCTTTATCTGACTGACTAACAGTTTATTGTACAAACGTTCTTATTTTCATAATGGAATTACAGTCGTAACACAGCTCAAAAACAGTGGGATGAGACACTTGTCCTTGTCCTTGGTGGAATAGCACGTTTGTTGCGGTCTTTCTTTCCTTTCCTTAGTAACTTGAGCAATTTCTGGTCAGGTATACCTTAAATTAGATATTGATGTGTCTGATTTTTTTTCCCCAATTTTTTTAATGATTTTTCTCAGAAATCTCTATAAGTTAATGTCTTATCCTTTAATGCAGGATGGGAATCTTTACTTCTCTTTGCGAAAAATAGCGTTTTGAATGGTAGTAAAGAAGTTTCGCTAGCGGCAATAAATTGTCTACAAACAACTGTTCTTTCTCATTCTGCCAAGGTAATTGCCACTTGTTGTCTTGACTAGAACAATAGTGGATTTTTCTTCTGTGAAGTGAATCTGTTTAATCACATGTAACTTTAACATTCCACACCCTCATGAAGACCTTAAATTAGTTTATACGTTTTGAGTTTCCTCAACTAAGTAAACACATTAGGTTGAAGGACACTTTAGTGAAAGCAAAAGCAAATTAATAAGGATCAAGGACCCTTGCATGAGTGCCAAAGCAACAAATATCTACTTGGTTGTTTGTAGTTGGGCTGTAAATGTAGATTTCTTAAAATTCTTGTTTCAATAGACTCGATGGATTACTTAGTAATCTATAATTAACATGTATGATATAGTCACTTTTGTTAATCATTTGTAAAATGAAACAGGGAAACTTGCCAGTGGCTTACCTTAATTCAGTACTTGACGTTTATGAGTTCGTTCTTCAAAAGTCACCAAATTGCAATGATAATGCGGCTGCCAAGGTGAAGCAGGAGATTTTGCATGGTCTTGGTAATGAATTATCTCAAGATGTTTTAATTTATGAGTTTTGAGTCTGTACACATTAAATGTGAATACATCAATATGGTGAAACAGTGATCAAGATAGCCATCCTTCATATTTTGTTTATGATATGCCTGATATGGACGTTCTCACGTTCCTTGGTGAATCTATAATTTAATTAATGAAATACTGATCAAAATTGTCAAATATAATACTGTTTTTGAATTTAGGGATCCCTTTATGGAACTTAATTTATTTTGTTTCTGCTGGGACTGGCAGGAGAACTATATGTACAAGCTCAAAGGATGTTTGATGATCGCACATACACACAGTTACTAGCAATCATTGACTTGGCTGTTAAACAGACTATGATTACCAATGAGAACTATGAAACTGAATTTGTATGTTTGCAATCAATCTCTCTTTCTTTGACCTCTCTCTCTCTTTTATGTTTTATTTTATTTTTAAATGTTTACAAGTTGTTTGGTGGCCACAACTGTTTATGTACTGTTTTCTCTAATTACCTGCCCTTATTTGTTATGTCATTGAGATTTGTTTTTGCCCCCTCTACCCATAGAAATAAAGAAAGCATATTATTAATCTGATAGTTAAGTTGGTGAAAGCATATGATATTGTATGATAGTTAATTGGTCATACAAGGATGTTTCTAAGGAGAGTTAAGAGTTGATTTAACAAATATATGTGGCAGAGGTCATTGATAAGCATGAATTAACAGTAATAGATATTCCATTCAAGTTTAGTTGTTTCTTATTAAAAAATAAATAAATAAATAAATAACATTAACAGATATTCCAACCCATTCCGTCTACCCTGCTTCTTCTTACAAAGAATAACCTGTCAAACATTACTACTTAGTATTTGCTGTGGTCTACTGCACTACTAAGTTATTGTGAACAATCATTTTTATACTTGTATAATAGTCTATAATTGTCTGGGGTTATTATCCATTTTTTTGGCAAATTATGGAAGGTTTAAATTTTGTTTTTCCAGTTGACATTCTGGCATATATTTTGATAAGTGATGTTAAGATGCCAATAGTTTTACGGAAAATAAAATTGGGAATTTATTTTTTCTTTTCTCCCTTTTGGTTAAGGAAATTTTTCTTATTATGTATTACAGATTAAGTTTCATAAAATTTCTGTTGTTTTTCCCTAGGGATATGTTCCACCAGTTCTCCGTACTATACTGGAAACTTTTCCTCTTCTAAGTCCGACCGAGCAACTTTCTTCAATGTGGCTTGTCCTTCTTAGGGAACTTTTGCAATATCTTCCAGGATCAGATTCTCCTCTTCAAAATAAGGAAGATGAGGCAGAGCTACCTCTAGCTGTTGAAAACATTCCAGGTATTGTAACACCTTAGTAACATTTTACCCAAATTTTAGTAGTTCCTCAATAGAGGCATGGAGCTTTATATTTATACCATTTTTATAGATGTTCATGTGAGGACAAAGTATGACACCCCTAATGGTACTGCCCCTATATCCCCAAAGAAGGTTGACGTGTCATCTAGGAGTTCTGGATCAATGACAACTGCAATGGCAGGCATCCAAAGCCACTTGTTTTCAGAAAAGCTTATTCCCGTGCTGGTTGATCTCGTCCTACAGGCTCCAGTTGTTGAAAAGTATATCATATTTCCAGAAATCATTCAAAGCCTTGGAAGGTATTGATTACTCAAGTTCTCTTATGAAAAATTGTCCCATTGCAATTATAATGTCTTTAATCTGGTCCAGAGAAGTATGAAAATTTTGATATAGTAGGATAGTCAAATTAATAGGGCCGATGCTCAAAATTTTCTGTTCAGCCTGCTGTGAAGATGCTGGAAGAATTGTTTATGTTGTGCACGACACATATGTTGACAATTACCCAACCCCACAGCAGGGGCAAGTGGTTGGTTAGTCTGATATGTTTTGACAACTATTTGGTATTGTTACATCCTTTGTAGCAAAAAATCTGCTTATCTTATGGATAAACTGTGACTGAATGATGGCAACCACAGTCCTTGTTGGAAATTACCATATCATGTGAATAATGCTATATGCTCAGTTGAATATATTATAGAATTTGATCTTAGGTAATCAAGAGTAAATTCCTTATTGTCATCACTGCACTGGAATGTTGGTTCACCATCTTTGAATCTGTTCTATTATTTAAATAATTATTTCATGTTTCCTGTTTAAAGTTTGTTATGAGCTGTATATTGTATACGTTATCATAGGGATCGTGTGTGAGCTGTGAGCATGATTATAGGAGAGAATCATGAGAGTAATTGGTGTGAGTTTATTAGCTTCCTAAGAGAGACTTTGTGTTTGTGTATATATATGTGTATTCATATTGATATGATATAGAAAAATATGGTGAAATTCTTAAACAAAGTTAAAAAAAAAAATAAAATAAAAGCCTTATGGAGGTTAGCCATTTCATGTTTCACTGCATTCTTGTGGTAATAAGAATTTTAAGTTTTTACACCATTTAATAAAAGAATCAAGCTAATTATCTAGGTGTATGACAACGAGAAGAGACAATCCAGATTGTTCACTTTGGAGATTAGCTGTTGAAGGTTTCAACCGCATTCTTGTGGATGATGTCAGCAAATTCATTGTGAATGGCGAACAAGACTTGAAAATTAGTAGACCTGCAAGGTTGCGTGTTTGGAAAGAAATTGCAGATGTCTACGAGATATTCTTTGTGGGTTATTGTGGCCGTGCTCTCCCTCCCAATTCTCTCTCTGCTGAGACTCTTAAGGCTGATGAGTCCCTTGAGATGTCCATAGTAGACATTCTTGGTGACAAAATACTCAAGTCACCAATCGATGCACCTATTGATGTAAGCCATCTACTAATCTTACTAAATGTAAAGATCCTTTTAATTATTTTCCTAATTTTGTTAATAATTGCAGATCCTGCAACGGCTAGTTTCCACCATAGATCGTTGTGCATCACGCACATGCTCTCTACCTGTTGAGACTGTGGGACTTATGCCTGTCCATTGTAGCAAATTTTCCTTGACATGCTTGAATAAGTTATTTTCGTTGAGCAGGTAATAAAAAATTTGCATATCGTAATCCAATCCACATTTATTCTTAGTGTTAGTTTTTATAATTGTGTTTCCAATTCTGGTATTTCATTGTATGGCTACAATGAAGAGTACTTTAACTACATTCTTATCTATGTCAAGGGAATTCTATCAAAAAGTCTTTAAGTCGTTAGGTGGAGAGTTCAACTTGTACAGGTGCATTGTTTGCCTGGAATACCATATTAAGAAATCCAACCAAGGTTAATCTATTCGGATGAGAGGAGCCACTGCTATAACTACACTAGTCTAAATTTAATCTGTGTGGTATTTTCTTTTACTAGAAATGCTGAGAATGTAGCAACTCTAAGTTTTCGTGGTGAATATGGTCAAATTCATGAAATTGCAATTGTCTAACCTTGTTTTGAATCTCCTAATGTGCATAGGAGATTTGTAGCTGTCTTTACTTAAACATGGAAGCATCTTTAATTTTTCCCTGTACAACTGTTTGTACAATTTACTCAAAGATTTGACACGTTACTGACCTATTCTTCAGTTTTGATAATGAAACTAACAATTGGAACTTGACAAGAGCGGAAGTCAGCAAAATTTCAATCATGGTACTTATGAGCAGATGTGAATATATCATAAACAGGTTTCTGATTGATGAGAATGATTTGGGTACGTAGTTTTTGTATTCTACAAATAAATGACCAATATTTTGATGTTATTTTTAAGTTTCATAATGTCTTTCATGCTATCACTTCTGAACTCCCTGCCTGTTCGTGCAGTTGAACGCCTATTACCAGCAGCAAGGCTTGAAGAAATTACTTTTGTCCTTCAGGAGTTGGCTCGTCTAAAAATTCATCCAGACACTGCTTCTGTTCTGCCTCTACATCCCTTTTTGAAAGGTGGCCTAGCAGTGAATGAGAATAATGAAAAACAACCACATTTGCTAGTTCTATTTCCCTCCTTTTCTGAACTCGTTATATCGAGGTGAGGTGATAAAGTTTATAGAAAAGAGTTCTTCATAACACTACTGATGGTATATCTGTTGGTACATAAGATGTTCTTTATATAATGGATGATAGGGCATGAGAGTGATTCCATGTATTAATGCTGTCTTTAAGGGTTTTCTTGGTACTTTGCTAAGATATTATTTCCATATCCATAGTAGAGGAAACAAGATGATCTTAAAATGAGTCAAACAACTGTTTTGGTCAAATCTTTATTACCATTCCTATTACCAGATGTGTTGATTTGGGTTTGAGAAAAAGAGACGATAGACCCTCTTAGAGTATGTATACAAGAAAAAATGTTCTACTAGTAGGATTAAGACATTATGTGGCATTTATGTTGTAAATTTGATTTCTAGGTCTCCACAAAATTTATAGAAGTGATTATTTATAAGGAAGATTACTATTTTGGTGTTAGGATAAAGCAATTGGTTGCATTTGCTACATTCTTGTCTTTTTGACAGAAAAATTGTTGAACTGACTGTAAAGCTAGCTCTAGGTTTTACATAATGGTTGCCACCAGGCAATTTGGCAATAAATATACAAATAATTTAAATGATGTGCTAAGGATGAGTACAAAGATCATGTCAAGACAACAAAATGAATGCTTCAGTTACTTTTAATGTCCTAATTAGATTAGTGAGGCTTTCGTAAAAATTACGTTGTACGCCATTTATAAGTAAGGCACTGCCTCCCTAACTTATAGGTAAATTAGTGTACATAAAGTGGGAACCACTTCGGTATTAAGTTTTGACAAAGTGCTATTACTTGTGGACTGTAGTTATAGATGGCAGATATGGTAACTTTATATTCATATGTCGTATAAGTCTACAACCTGCAATGGTAAAAGATTTAAAAAAAAAAAAAAAAAAAAGGCTGTGAGATTTTATGCTTTATGATAAAAATTTTTACTTTGTAATCCGTTTGATGGCCAGGGAAGCTAGAGTGAGAGAGCTAGTGCAAGTTTTACTTAGACTCATCACCAGAGAACTGGCGCTTGAAAAGGTTAGCGTTCCTGTTGGTATACAGAACAATTCTTCTTGACGACATCCTATACTATTTTGTATCCCTGATAATGTTGTTTATTAAAGGTTCTGGGAAGGAATTTTTTCTTTTCCTTCATTTTTTTTTTAACTTCTATTAGTAGTTTGTACATCTTAGGAAGTCATCTTTGTTGTATTCATAAAAGTTACTTCCAGGTGACAATTTTGTGAATTATGAGTGATTATTAATTTTGATTCATTTCTTGCCACAATTTGGTGTAAAATATGTACGAAGTTCACATTGAGAAAAATTAGAAGAAATATTCCTGAATTTTACTTGAATATTGTGCTGGACTTTTAAGAAGTGATGAACATGGTGGAATTCTGAACTTTGCGTACCGCTAGCCTTTCTTCTGGTTTGTAAAAGTCTCCTAGAGTCTTTGGTGGCATCACGACAGCTTTACCTCAGCGTGCATGATGTGCATGCACGTTGTGATTGGTGGGACTGCACTAGAGCTGCTGCACCAGACTTTTCCAGTCTACAGACATACTCCGTTGATTGTCCTGTTACCTATATCACGCAGTTGCAAGAAACTTTTGAAGTACCAGCTTTGTGATCTTGCGGATCATTGATGGAAAATTAGAATAATCTGGAAGAGCACGGAACCGTGGAGGGCTGCATAAATTTATATGAAATGGGCATGTGTAAAAATACTTTTCAGAGTGGGAAGGCTGAAAAAGTTTTCAACAGAAAAAGCTAATAAATTTCATTCTTATAGAAGGAAGTGATTTTTTTTTTTTAAATTTTAACGAGTAAATGTCATGTTTTGGTTTCGTATCACTAATACGAAACTTTTGTCCTTATTGCGACCCCCTAAATTTTCAAAATTTGTATGCCAGGTAAGACGGTTTTTGTCAGTCAATGTTTGACTAACCTGTAATAATATGATTACTTCTTTACCGCTAATAACAATATGTAAAACATATAATTGAAAATTTTATTGAAATAATATTGTTCATCCTCTTCTTTAATCCAAAAACATTCGAGGAACCTATTCAATTTAATCCTAAGATTATTCTAACTTTCACGGGAAATTTATCAAAATGCCCTCCCAGAGGGGTCTAAAATGAAAAATAGTCTTTCACCCATAATTCTCTCATGCCAATAGCTATTTGCTACAGTAATTATTTTATTTTGATAAAAATACACCTGCTTTCAATAACCAATGCATGGTGTTGTGTTTCTATCGCCATTTTAAACTACCAGAAGGAACAACCCTCCCATTTCTAACGTCCCAGTTTATTGCTCATCTTTCGAATCCTCTTCATCTTCTTCATTTCATCTCAGATTGATAATCGTTTTTCATTCACAGTGCAAACTTCATTCCATCTCTAGTGAGTATTCTCCGTTTTTCCTTTTTTTTTTTCTTTGTCTCTTGTATATTTGGTGTTGGTTGTTGAAAATCGGTTGGTGGTTGTTGCCGAAGATTGGTTGTGTCATTGCGTTGTTGATCTTGGAGGTTTTGGTTGGTAGATTTGGGGTTGGCGATAAGTAAATTAGGCAGGCCGTGATGGAGTTGGAGGTCGTTGTCCACGATTTTTAATAAAATCGTCACAGTAGGTTCTCTTAAAAATCGTGATGCACCATTTCCATGGTTTATTACTCGACTGTCACGGTTTGACAATTAATCCCGGTTCTGACGGTATAGTATTAAACCGTGAGAATGGAGCATCACGGTTTTTGGGAGAGCCTACCATGACGGTTTTATTAAAAACCGTGGATCTCCACCTCTACCACGGCCTGCCCGGTGTGGATTCCTCTTTATTATGACGGCCATGAGGATAACCGTGGACATCACAGTTTGTATGAAATTGGCAACCCGTGACGGCTGCTTTTCCAGTGGCTTTGTGGATCGTGGGAAAGTCACAGTCCAAAAGGCAATAATCGCGTTATATGTCTTTTTTTTTTGTGCTTTCATTTCAGCCATTTCATATTGTTTATATTTTTTTTTCTGGTTTCTATTTGCAATATAATAACATTAATAATTTCCGTTAATGTTTTGACAAGGATGGCAACTTCAATCATTGTCTATTATGGTGGCTGTTGAGAGGCGTAACGAAACGGTGATATTGAGTATATTGGAAGTCAAATTAGGGGGTTAAGAGTTTCAAAGGATATTGGTTTGAAGCAGTTTCTGGAGTTACTGTATACGGAACTTGGGGTTGATCCAACAAATTATAATATGGCTTTGTCAACTAGATTTATATATATCAACTCAAAGCCATCTCATATTATGCGTTTGGAAAATGATAAAGACTTAGCTTTTTTCATTAAGAATTGTTGCATGGTAGAGAAATTTGTGCCATTAATGGTTCCTTTAGAGAAAAAATTAGTTACGGTTGGTCCAACCCTTCGGGTGCAGAAAAAGGTTTCATGGGACAACGATGTTATGAGAAAACCGTTATTTCACTCTCACAGTGCAAGTAATCAAAGAGGAGAATCAGTACCTGCAACCTCTTCATCCCATTTTATAGAGGGGAGGATGAGGTGGAGTCCCCAATTTCGTCTTCGCCAATGGTAGTGATGAATGATACAAACAGGGCGTCTGATGTCGATCAATCCCTTAATTTAGATGATGTGTCTGCTATTGACCAGGAGTTAAATAGAGCAGCCGTGTTTGAGAGATTTATGGCATTTGATGGTGAGTGTACAAAAGATGACTTTGTATAAGAAGATGATATTGTGG
>JANLJB010001921.1:0-13174 GCA_026212285.1 Bursera cuneata | reverse complement strand
TTTCCTCCCTGTGGATTCGATACCTAAAGCTATGCTACAACAACCGCTTAGCCGAAGGTTAATTTTGAGCGTGATCAGAAAGCTTGAAGGAGTCGGCAATGGAGAGCGCAAGAAGAAAGAGAAGATTGCATTCAATTGCAATTAATGTGGTTGGTGTGAAGCTTATCTCTTATGAGATATTATAGCCTTTTTATATCATTGATAAATATCCAATAAAACCTTATATAATTTAGCTATTTGTTCACAACCCTTCATTCAATTTAAATGGGCTTATGGCTTTGGATTCAATTTAACATTATTTGGGCTTAATTAAGTGTAATGAAATCCAATTCATAAAATAATTCAAAACCCAAATTAGTTTATAAATCTAACTTCATAAACTAGTCTATTTGGCACTAGTAAGTCTTTTATAAATATATATCCAATATATATTATATTAATGCCCATTATTCTTTTAATGAAAATCTAATTTCCATTTAAATCCAAATTAGTGTTTTTTCTCTTTCTAATTTCTCTATCTAATTTGACAATTCTAAAATGTCAAATTCCAAGTTCATGCTTTCTCATAATACTCCATCATCAGGGTGTTATCGATGTTCAACCCATTAGGCTTCCAGATATGTTGGTAGTAAATCGATTTAACTAGACTATCTGAATACACGTATGAAGCTATTCACACCATTATCGATTTACAAGATAATGTTGGCTTCTAGCAAAGCACCGTGCCTACCTCCGAAAGAATCCGTAAATTCTTGTAACCTATTTTAAGCATAGTTCTGTGTAATAAAATCCTATGTTCGATATTACATACGAGGCCTAAGGTTGTAATGTGTCTATCCTAGTAACGTCGTATAATTCAGATTTTAATCACGACTGATTCTCGTTACTGAGAAATGATCAAGAACTATTCTTATCATTTCGATGCTTGCAAGTCTTTGAGTAATCGTCGTAAAATCCTGTGTGACATCTTCTCATTTTACCTAGTGTGACATGTCCCGTCTTGATATTACAACCATTCCTAAATGGTTCACAGCGTACCCAATCACAAGTGTATGTGAAACCCTTCAGGATTCCAGACAATAAGTGTCAAAGCATACCGATCCCCAAATGAGATGGCCATGTAAGTCTCAGGTTTAAGGATTACTTACACCTATCCTGAATGGACCTCCCATAGACACTTAGGTAAACAACCAATGAGATTCTGTTTCAAGTTGAGTCCAGTGAATCTATTACTATCTCAAAACAACTGTCAGTGTTCCCCTATACACTTGCATAAGTATCCAATACTTAGATGTGTGAGAATCATACTGTTATACTTCTATAACCAATACAAGTGTAATACTAGTCTATCCATACTGCGGATATCCTACCTGAGCAGTACTTTAACTAGGGACAATTTAATGATGATATCTTTATGTATTAATACTGTCTCACATCTATATTAATACAATACTCATCATAAGGACTTTTATCATATATATAAATAAATATGTAATCTAATTGCAAATATTGATAAAAGTGTAATTTCCTTTTATTTATCTAATAAATGTACAATTTAATACAGGTGATGTTCTGGGACATAAATATCCCAACAATAATATGCATTTATTTAAGTTATTTGCTATTCTAGGATACATTTCTTTAGCAAGAGTCATAAATTTACATACTTTTGTGCTTAATGGTTTACAACAACTTAAAAGTCATATTTTTAGTAATCCTGATGCCCAAGACATTATAATGTGCATTCAGATATTATTTAGTTTGACTAATCATATTACTTTATTTACTAGCCAATAATATGTCATTTAGATAGAAGGATAATTTTTATAATTTATCTTGAAACCTCCAACAATATATGCAATAGTCTAATGGATTTCCTTGGTAACCTAATTTCAAGATACCTTTATGAAATTTTAAATACTATTGTTAGGAGATTGATTGGGTCTACAAAGTGATATTGTTACTTTATAGGTTTTGTTTTTATTTCCCTCAACCACAAATCCATCTAGTTGAGTTGCATAGATGTCTCCTTTCAATACTCTATTCAAGAAGGTAGTCTTAACATCTAATTGATGTAGTCAAAGGTCTATTCTCATAAATATTTACGTGAGTATTCTTTGATGTAAATTTTCTCATTAGCATATAAGTATAAAGAAAGTCTATTCTAGGCTTTTGTGTATTACCTTTGACTACTAATCTTACCTTGTATTTGGCTAGGCTACCATCCACCTTTGATATCTTTTTTCATAGCTTATTTGCATCATATTGTGTCACATCCTGAAATCCCTTATACAGGAACCCCGGGGATGATTATGTAAATAAATAAAATAAAATCAATTAAATTAAAGAAAAGCTTTGAATAAAATATTTTTTACACTAAAAAACACGATTTACAATTTTTTTTCCAATAAAATAAACACATAAATGACTCACTCAGTCTACCCTGACATACCCAATACCATCTGAGATCCTCTACGTGAGCTTCAAATCACCTCCGCTAGACTCCTGACCTTGGGTACCTGTGGAGGAAGGGGTGAACAACACAACCCAGTAGGAATTTCTAACACTATACAGTTCTATAACATTTTAATCAAATGCATGCACCAAACAAACATATAATACACACAAGCCATCTCTCTCTCTCTCTCACGTACTCTTGATTACTAACATAAATTAACCTTTAGATCCTGTCTCTCAAACAGGCTCATCTAAGTATACACTGTCTCATCTCACCCAAACACATTAATTCATTCTATACCTCATGTGCACACTAATTCTCACTATCATAAGTTTTCTGATCTTAATCGTGACTGTCGCAGTACGTGTGACACATCCACACAATCACGTCGGATACTCCACACAATCACTTTAGGATCTAGCTCACTAACAACATGGCACTTCCTATCACACTGGGATCCAGCTCAATAACAACATGACACTCTCATCACACTGGGATCCAGCTCACTAACGGCATGACACTCCCAATCACACTAAGATCCAGCTTACTAATAGCACGGTAATCCCTGACACACTAGGATCCAGCTCACCAATAGCATGACAAACCGTGACACATTGGGATCCAGCTCACCAATAGCACGACAAACCGTGACACATTGGGATCCAGCTCACCAATAGCACAACAATCCCAATCCTACTGGGATCCAGCTTACCAATAGCCGGCTATCCCGATCCTACAGGGACCCAGCTCACCAATAGCACGACAATCCCTAACACACTATGCACCCTAATAGACTCTTGTACACCTAGTCAGGCCGACCTTGACCCAATCATTTACCTACCCCTCAGATTTCTGTACTCACAAATAAGCCAATCCGGGGCCTAGTACACGTAATCTGTACTGTCATCAAACCGCACATTATTACTTCTATTCCTATTCCCATACCACAATCGTATATCCATTCTCTCACGTACCTCACTTGTGTCTCATACACACCATCGCATACGTGCACTCACGTGTCTTACGTATCCATCAATCTTAACGAACGTGACCACACATGTTCAACCTATGTCATAACTAACTTGACCTATACGGTCATACTCATATATAACCCGTATCTCGTTCATCACATTACTCATGTGCATTAGTGTACAATCTGGGTCCCGTACATCCCATTACTCACGGTCAGATTCTCGGACACCTCTTGTGTCTCAACTATCTCGTAACGAACGGGCAACGTATTGTCCATATCCTATCCCTTTCATCCCACACGTATATTCGTACACCGTATCTCACTCGTTCCATGATTCACAGTTTTGCATGTATCACCTGCGTAACGTCCAATCCATATTGTACCGCCTCTTGTGTAACACCTGTACTCTAGTCGTATCCTTATGTACCATCACACGTGGTACCTGTAATCCATATCGGGTCCATTCCGGCATTACAACTATACACATTCCGCCCGGTTCCCCTATTTATTGCTTGTTTTCTTAAAGCCGTACTCACGTCCGTAATGTCCCGATCTATCAATCCATCTAATGCCCCACTCTTCAATTACACAGTTTCTATTTTTGAAGCGATAACATTTATTTAAATCATATACACGTAAAACGGAATAGAAATATATAGTTAAAATCTCTACCTCGATATTCGTACCATAGCTCCTAGACCTTTTTCTCTCTCTTTACCTTATCCGTATCATAAATCTATGCGTCTCGGGGGTCCCGGATGAGTCCTCGGAATCATAGAGCACAAACCATGCAAAATCGAAATTGGGGTTAAAACGATATTTTACGTCTTGAGGGCGTTACGGTAAATCCTTAAACTATATAAAATAACTAAGTGAGGGTGAGAATGCTAACCTGAAAACCCTTGGGGGCCCTGATTGCCAAACACTTTACAGGGGGTAAATTATCAAGTTTCAAAACATGGGGGTGTCCTAAAGGGGTGTAGGTGTCAAGCCAGGAAGCTGAGGGGGCTGACAAATTTATCACGGCTACCGTCCTTCACAGATTCTCGTCGGAGAACAAGATCGCCGGTCGGGATAAGGAAACAAAGGACACCACCAGCTTCGTCTCGTCGAGGGGGACTTGTTCCGACCAACGGCGATGACAATTGACGATTGGAAGAGGCACATCAGTGAATGTGAGGAGGTGGTTGTTGGGGCTCGTTGCTGGTTATCCATGCATCGTACCGATGATCGGAGGCCACCATTGGAACCAGCTCGTCGAGAGGAGTTGAGCCTCAGTGTCGGGGGTTGGCGACGCTGGAGTCGATCTGCTGGAAGTCGACATAGGCGAACATTCTCTGCCCGATCTACGGTGTTTTCGATACCGAAAGGGAAATGGGGACAACCACCGTGACCAGCGTGCCGAGAGCTTTCCATCACCACCCATCTCCTCGTCTAACTCACAATTTTTTGAACGGTTACTGACGACAGCAGTGACGAGGCGATTTTCGACGAACAGGGGTGTCTGTGCTTTTTTTTCTGAATGTTCTGGATTTCTAACTGTTTATATAGATTTTGGGTTCTCAGGGTCCATCTATAATTTTCTAAACCTTCAACGATCACTAATCTCGACCCCAAGTCTCAGCATCTCATCGCTGACCTGTCCTCATCTATTTTTCACTCACGTGACCCTCAAAATGTCACCCTCGACACTAAAGACGAAAAATCTACGAACCCTGTGTAAAATTACTTTTTAGTCTAATTTCTCGAAAACCTTCGAATACTCATATACAAGACGTCATCACGTCCGTGTCATTCCATATAGGTCATAATTATACACTTTTAATATTTTTAACTTTAAAATCTTTCATTTATACCCCTAAATCACTGTTTTAAATTTTCGGGTTGTTACATATTGGTTTTTTTTTTCTTTTTTTGGTAATCAAACTAATTCCCAAACTTGATTATTCTCAATGCATTTTAACTCATCAATCATAGCTTTTTTTTTGGTTAACTCTTTAGAATCCAATGGACCCGTTGTAGTGGAATAATTTTTGAGATCTATTTGACTTACATCTTCAAAATTGAAGATATAATGGTCTCGTAATGTTTGAAAGGGTTCTAGCTTGTGTTTGCTCCCACTATTTCTTCCAGTGTAGGTGACACTAATGATTTAGTATTTCTTAAATTAGTTGAAGAAGTCAACGTGGGTATGGAGGTATCATATTTGTCATCTATACAAGTGAGAGGAGCTTGAGAATTTACCAAATCAATGGTCTCAAGGAAAACAATATCTCTACTTTTAATCAATCCTTTATTGTGATGATAAAAGTAATAACCATTTCCATTGTTAGAACATCTAATGAATTTATATTCCCAAGTTTTATAATTTAATTTATCTCTTAGGGGTTTAGGAATTAGTACTTGAGCTTTACAATCCCAAATTCAAAGTTTGGAAAAATTAGGTTTGGTACCTCTCCAAAGGTCATATGGTGCAAGTGTTTAGCCTTTATAATTTTAAGTATTTGTAGAGAAAGCCTTATCCCAAAAGAGTGAAGGTAAAACTGCATATGCCATCGTTGATTTTGTCCTATCCATTAGAGTTTGAATAATATGTTCTACAATTCCATTTTGTTATAAGCTACATATAGTACAATATAACTATGTTGTACTCAACTCTATTTTCATAGTGCATCTGAGGCTTCATACTCACAACCATGGTCACTATTAAGTGTTTTTATGGGTTACCTAATTGTGTTTCAACTTCCAATTTATATTCCTTAATTTTTTTTAAGTTTCAAATTTGTGCTTTAAGAGATTTATGTGCCCATGTCTTAAAAAATCATCTACGAAAATGATAAAATATTTCATTATTCTATTTGTCTTAATCTTAATAGTTCCATATGAATTTGAATGGGCTACCTCAAGTAAATTTGATGATTGCCAATGTGATGAGTAATTTTTTCTCGATAATTTTCATTAACCCATGATTCACATATGTAAAGTCATCTAGATTTATTTTTGGTATATTTACCTCTTTTTATGTATGAACAACATTTTGTTATATTTATGTGACCTAACAATGAATGCCATAAATAAGAGGAAATAAAAGAATCTGACACAAGAATATAGTCAAATGAGTTATTATCATTAATTTTATTATTGGATGTGATGAAAGACACATCATCAACACGAGTGCCTCTCAATAGTACATGATTTCCCTTCCTAATGATAAGAAACCTATTCTGAAATCTAATCTCAAAATCCTTTTTCTCTAAAATTAAAGTAGAAATTAAATTTCTTGTAATTGAAGGAACATATAAGTCTTGAGAATGATGGTAGAGGAACTGATGGCAATTTGCAATCTTCTTCACCTAGAACATCAACATCGTTATGATTGCCTATGTATAAGCGATGCTCTCCCTTATTTTTATTCTTGAACTTGAGGATGAAATATTGATCCTTGGAAACATGCCTTATTCATTAGAATCCATCCAACATGGATTTTCTAATTCATCAGTGGATGTTTTATATGTTGTAAAAACCATTCCATCTGGTTATTGTTGTTTTTCTTGTATTTAGAACAATAATAAGCCTTAAAGTGATCAATTTCACCACAAATAAAACGGCCATTTTTTCTTTTTCTTCTTGTGTTTGCTTGTTGCTACCTTGCTTCCACTTAACTTGTTTCTTTCTTTTTTAGAAGTCTTGTGTCTTGGGCTTGGTTTCACTTTCGATCATGATAAGATTGTTATTGTCATTCTCTTTCTTTCTTTATTTATTCTAACTTCTTTGATCCTTTTAACCACAAGTGAAAGAAGTCACCACATGATCCCAAGAAGGTGGCAAACTTTTCAATGAAGTCGACATTTGCATTTTCTTTGGAATTAGATGACCAACATGAGATAGATCTTTGACAAGAAATTCTAGTTTTAGAATGTGACCTACCATGTTCTCATTTTCGGACATACAAGTCCCATTGTTAACAATTGATTTATACATATATTGATTTAGGACTGTATTTATCTTCCAAAAGATCCATGATCATTTTGGCGATGTTGAGCTAGAGCACCCTACTTTTAACTATTTTTTTTAACCTTATTTCTCATTCGATATATTATTAATTAGGACATCTTTTAGAGAATATACATACATAATACTGCTCTTGGATTTAAAAGATCAAAAATAGTATTATACTTTTTTGTTTCCTCTAACGATGCCTATCATCACGATGGATTAGGATTCTTTTTTTTATATGAGTTTTATCTATGCAAAATCTAAGGGTATTTTTGTTGGTTAAGAAAAAAGATATTACAAAAAAGAGTACAATAAGTTTTTATCAATCATAAATGGGTCCTTCTAACATGTTCCTCTTCAATGTATTATAAAAATCATTTTAGTAAAATATTTAATATTTTTATTAATAATTAATAATATTAAATGACATAAATTGAGGATATACATTAAAGTTATTCTACATTAATAAATCACTCTCTAGAAAGAATGTTAATTTCACAATGAAATGAGTGAATTTGGAGGAAACCTTTGAATATTGGAACCTTGTATTATTTGTTGAGTAGATATCACCTTCCACTCCTAAGTTTTGCTTTAATATAATTCAACTGAAATTTTTGCTCTAATTCATTTCCGTTATCCCTAAACTTTTGAAAAATTATCAAAGGAGGTCCTCAAGCCCAAACGTCTTCAGGAGGGAATGACTGTTGAAGGGTAATTTTTTCTTTGCACATTTCCCAGTTTGTACAAAGCCAAATAAGTAAAATGTCGACCAACCAATTTTCAATCATCGACTAATTTCTACCAATTTGCATCACTGACGAAATTTCATGAATAATGCTCTCGGATAATATATGACCACAACGTGGATAGCAAGTAATGGTGTAAACATTCCAACTAAAGTAGCTGACAATTTCACCGAAAATGGAATAGAAAGGCGCAATGACCACAACGTGGATAGCAAGTATGGTGGCGGTGACTGAATCACAAATATTGACCAGTGCACGTCATCCTTACCTTATTTGCCAGACAACTTCTGGTGGTTGTCAGTTTTGTCTCCAATTTCCAGCGAAATCTTCAATATTTTTAACAAATTTTAGTAGCCTCAGTGATACAAAAATTGGGAATCTGCTATATAAATTGACTCCTAACACTACATTACTTCTTATTGGCGTCGGAATCTGGTGAGAGTTATGGCAATGATTTCATCTGAACTAATTGCAAGAATTTAATATTTTTTCTTATAAATGTGATGATACAATTTTAAAATTTAGGATATTATTCCTATAAATGTTATACAATTTTAAAGATATATGATTTTAGTTCTATAAATGTGATTTAATTACAAAAATTATTTATGATTTGTTAATATTTAATAAAACAAATTCACGATTTGTTCCTATAAATTAATTTTCTTTAATAAGATTTTTATGTTAAATGGTCTAAACAAGATTGTTGAATTATTGTCTTACATAAATTTCTAAAAATTTAGAGATGATATGAAATTAATAACAGTAAAAGTTTCTTCCTGTTGGTAGATTATATATATACATATATATATATTTACTCGTGTGTATTAAGTAAAAGACAATATGAAATTGGGTGTAGATATGGAGAATTTAATCAGATGTTGATAGTATCCGCCCTCCATGCCTTAAAGTAACACTAAAAAGGATGTATTCAATTAAGACTTTTAATGATTTTAAAAAATTAAAAAGTTTAGGTGTATTCAATTAAGACTTTTGTAAACTTTTAAATACTCTATAAAAGTCATGAAGTACTTAATATAGACTTTTNAAAGACTTTTAAAAAGTCTGTAAAAGTCTTGGGGTATTCAATTAATACTTTTTAAAAGTATATGAAAGTCATGAGGTATGCAAAAAGTTAATGACTTTTATAGACTTTTTTATATTAAGACTTTTGTAGACTTTTTAATGAGAGATATAAATAATAGACTTCATAATTTCTCTCTTACTATTTACTATGACTTTGAATGACTTTCAAGTTTCATTTATTGCTCTCAATTCCCCCTTATTTTTTTTGCTAACTCTCTCCACTTCTTCCATTCCCAGCCAAAGAAATTTGTCATCTCTTGCATTTTGTGCTTGCATATCTACTAGATATAAACGCATAATTAAGCTATCCAGTTTCTGGAGTATTTTAGAATATTTGTATCCTTTCCATAACTGTCACTGCTTCACTATTAAACAATTTTGCACAAGCTGCTTGCATTGATCAACTATTTCTTTCAACTTTTTTGTTTTATGTTGTAAATATAATTCTTCATTTAACTTATCTATTTCATTGACAGTCAGAGTTACAGACGTTAATGATTAGAGGGCTACTATAGCTGTTGATATGTGGAATGATGTTGGACATGTTAATAATAATGAATAGTAGAGATTTGTTGTTACCAAAAACGTTAATGAATATTGAAATANTTTTTTAGAAAAATTGGCATTTCAGTTATTTAGTCATGTAATTAAGATTATTTATAGATTTATCTATTTATTTATGAAATGTATATTATATTGTTTAAAGTCCATGAAAGTTTATCAATTTTTTGTTAAAAAAGTCTATCAATGTCTATGAAAGTCTATAAATATTTATTAATCTCTCAATAAAAGTCTACAAACGTCTATAAAAGTCATTAAAATAAAAGTCTATAAATGTCTTTCATAATCATGAAAAGTCTATAAAAGTCATTTGAAATCTATAAGTCTATAAAAATCATTCAGTTACAAAAAGTGTTTAAAAGTCTTAATTAAATATACCCCCTAAGAGTCCCTCAGAAAAATGGGTATAAAATATTATGTCATTTATTTATTCAAAAAATAAAATATAATACTACGTAAAATAATAAAAATCAATAAAATAAAATATAATACTACATAAATTTCTTAATCTCTTTCTCTCTCCTCTTCACCCTTCATCTCTTTTTTCTAAAGATGAAGGCTTGTAGCGCTATTCAAATGTCTTGGCTGGCTGGCGTTGCTTTGACCAAAATCTTTCCTCAATTTCTCCTTGTTTTTTATGAGAATGTAAGCATACGTGTTGTAAAGATTGTTGGAGGAGAGAGATGGAGCGAAACAGAGACTGTTGATGGAGATTGAAAGAGAGAGGGGAGACCAAAGGTGGCGTGTATAGTGAATTGACTGTCTGATGCCATGTGGGATGCAATTAAATCCATGAAGAAAGAGACCGGAGAAGGAGAGAGGAGGAAGAAAGAGATGGAGGAGAGAAAATGATGAGCGACGGGGAGAGAATTAGAAGGGAATTAAATATTTTATTTAACTTTTGAGTTATTTAATTATTTTATTGTTCAAATGTCTAAAAGTTCCTTACGTTATTTGAAGTTCAGCAACGGCTGTTGAGATCTGGGTAGTTTAATGTTACTTTCAGAGCAACGGGGACTGTTGATATCTAGCGGGGGTGTAAATTTCCGATGAAGATTCTATTTTGCATTAATTAACTATCAAGAAGTTTCTAGAACTCATTTTTGTTTCTCCTAATTCAGGTCCCTCTCTCTGACGCGATTTTCTTTCCTGTATCACGAAATTCTATACAAGTGTGAGTAGCCAAGAGCAATCCCTTGAATTCAGCAATTCTGATGCAAACCATAGCATGCATGCAATTGAATGGGTGGTCTAAAACTTTCTTGAAACTTGAAGTTTCCAGTTTCGATTAATTTATGTTGATTTTGAATGCCGCATGAAGGTGGCAAGTCTATACATTGCTAGCACGTACGTAGAGGTAAGAGACACTACAAGCATCAAACAAGAGCTGCTTTACGTATCATATGGCCCAGAACTCTCCCAAGTGTAGGGTCAACTAATTTCATCACCAGCGTATATATTATATATAATTTTACGTTCACAGGAGCTGCCAAGATTTTTCCCACAAATTATATGACTGTCTGAAGGTGACGCGACAAATGCTGCCACCATCTTTAATTAGATGCACTCAAACTATCCATAAATTTTTAGACCTAGCTCATGTGCCGAAGTTTGCTGGGTTACAGCCAAAAATATGCGTAAGATCATATCTGAGCTGGAAATAAAATATGGACATTCATTCATGCCTCGAAAAGATTTGGTGCATGCTCTTAACTCAAACATGTATTAACATTAAAATTATGTACATAACAATTCATATATTTACATAATGGGATTTTTTTTTTTTTTACAAATTTTAAGTTATTGGATAATATAACATAAATTTTAAGATTAATCCTAAACTTCCTTCATTTTTAAAAATATATTGAACCATATAGATATTGAAAGTGAATTAATCTAATTATGAAGGCCATAATTTGTGTATAAAAAAAATTGTGTTACTGGAACTATGTTGTATGGTTCAATAGCAACCTTTATTGAATTAGTTGATCCCGCTAATTATCAATGGGATTAGGGATATTTTTAGCAAGAAATATATTGAAGCGTTAGTGTTGGACTAACCTAAATCAAAGTTTATCGAAAGCTTGGTCTAAAATTCCTAAATATATACAAAAGAGAGAGAGAGAGAACAGACCACGTACCTATGCTTGGAAGTTTTGGAAGCACATGAACAGGAAACATGCATTAACAAAACGTATATGAATATGCAAATTGTGGCCAAGCTTCTCTATGGTGTCAGCAGAAGAGAAGGCACTTAAGATTGAATCTTAGGTCAAAACAATGAAAATATTTGGTGATTCAGAGACTCCAAGATCCGTCAACTCTGGTACATAAGCAACCAGCGTTACTAAGAGATGTTACAACCATAAATTAAACCAGTTGCCTACCATGTTGTAATTTTTGTAAACTATGTGACGATAAAGAATAAGTATCTTATGCCGAGGATTGATGACTTATTTGATCAGTTGAGAGGGTCGAGACACTTTTCGAAGATAGACCTTCGTTCGGGATATTATCAGTTGAGAGTGAAAGATGAGGATGTATCAAAGATGGCTTTCTGTATTTGATATGGGCATTATGAGTTCTTAGTTATGCCATTTGGGCTAACTAATGCACCTGCTGCCTTTATGGATTTGATGAACAAAATCTTTAGACCATACTTGGATCAGTTTGTAGTGGTCTTTGTGGATGATATTTTGGTATATTCTTCCTCCAAGGTGGAACATGCACAACATTTGCGTATAGTGCTTTAGACTTTGAACGAACATAATCTGTACGCTAAGTTAAGCAAGTGTGAGTTTTGGTTGCCTAAGGTAAAATTTTTAGGACATGTGGTCTCAAAAAGAGGGATTTCGGTGGATTTAGCCAAGATTGAGACGGTATTGAACTGGGGAAGGCCGAGAAATGTATTTGAGATTTGCAGTTTCTTGGGTTTGGTAGGGTATTATAGGAGATTTGTTGAGAACTTCTCCCTATTAGTTGCTCCGATGACGAGACTAATCTAGAAGGGAGTAAGATTAGAATGGGATGAAGCTTGTGAGCAAGCTTTCCTAGAGTTAAAGGTCCGGTTGACTTCAGCTCCTATTTTAGTGATACCACAACCTGGATTGATTTATATGGTATATACAGATGCTTCCTTAAGCGGGCTAGGTTGTGTATTAATGCAGCTAGGGAGAGTGGTGGCTTATGTATCCCGTCAGTTGAAGCCACATGAGCAAAACTTACCAAGCCATGATTTGGAACTTGCTGCAGTGGTATTGGCATTAAAGATTTGGAGGCATTGCTACATCTTAGAAAGTGTTACCCAAGTGTAGGTAGTCTTAATTATAGTCCTCGGTGAGTCCAAGTATCGTA